>CM053785.1:655242460-655404960 GCA_028749045.1 Cupressus sempervirens | reverse complement strand
CATATGTGTACCATAAGGGTTCCCTAAGTGTCTTTGAGTACTATAAAAATCCTTATAACCTAATGGCACATATTATAGCCTATTAAGAGGCATCAAGACCTATTATGTGAGCTATAATACACATAATGACCTAGTAGGACTCCCTAGGTTCTCTTAAGAAAAATGTGTAACCTAATTACCCTATATGAACATATATGTGTACAATAAGGGGTCCCTATGTGCCATTGAGTAATATAAGATGCCTTATTACCTAACAACATGTATTATGACCCATTAAGAGGTATTATGAGCTATTAGAACCTATAACACACATGATGATCTAGTAGGATTCCCTAGGTCCCCATAAGACAAACATTTATTCTAATTATGCTATGTGTACCTATATTGTTAGAAATAATAGTCCACCAAGATAACTGGGGAGGCAAATTAGTTATCCAATAATTAAAACATTTATTAACCTTAAACAATCTTATCCATTCAATCAAAGTAAACAACAACCATAACAAGATGCACATAGACAATTACACTAGATATGTTGACTAGGAAAACCCTTGATCAGAGGGAAAACCCCAATGGGAATGATGCCCACAAGATTATGTACTAATATAAATATTCCTTGTTAGAGGATAGATGTTGTTAGGATTCTATTACAATATTTAGTACATATGAGTCCCTATTAGGAGACTTTGAATCTGTATGAGATTCCAACCCTATTAGGAGTTGTAGAAGATAGAAGAACCCACCATCCAAACAGCTTCTAGGGCAAGACCATTGAACTCACTATCCAGCTGATCTCTCAACTATTCCTTGTATAATAATTGTATGTACTATACTATAACCTCTTTCCTCTATCCTATCAACTAGACCAATCAATGCCATACCTTGTAGACTAGGTCAAAAAACTTGAATCCAAGTATCTAACTTTAGATCACACAATAAAACCTCAGTAATGAAGTTTCCTTCACTTTCACTCTGCTCTACTCAACCTCGCATTTCACTCTTCATGTTGCTTATAATCACTTCTCTTTGATACTCATGTTAAAGGAAAATGTCCTTCCTTTATATCAAATGCATAAAATAATTCCATGAGTTGGTTGTTACACCTTCTCAATTAATTATTATAGGACCACGTTAAGAACACATTACATTTAGTGATAACATGAATCTTTTGCCTTGCAACTTGAATATCTTCCAATACATGTAACATTATGATGAGAAAACTTAACCACATCATCACCAACATGTCTTCTTCACATCTTCAACTTCGGTTCTTAGAATAACAAATCTACTAAGAGATATAACAAGTTTACTAGAACATGCCTCTGTAAACTCTATCTCAAAATAGTCTTCACTAAAACTTGCATAACTTCTTCTAGACTTGATATCTTATGCTTTTGAGGTTACCTACATCTACTAGACACTTAGTAATATCTCTCTTTAACATCATGACTAAAATTACTCAATGATTTGTCTTTACCAACTTGATCTTTCTATTATTCTTCTATCATATACCACAAAAAACTACTATGTTGGCATCAATGAAAAATACAATCATGAATGTAACATATCATCATGATAGAATATCTAAAATACTCCCCCATAGGAATATCATCAACATTCATGCTTCCAACAATCTCCCCCTTTGGCATTAATGGAAACATAGATGAAAAACATGTAGCCAAGAATACCAACTATAAAAGACTGTTAATCTTTCTTTTCAGATCCTCTTCATCAATCATTCTCCCTCATTGATATACCTCAATATGCTTTCCATTTTTCCATGTTGTACTTCTCCAACTTTCTGAATTATTTTTCTATTTTTCATGTTAACTTACATTTTTCATAATAACTTCTCCCGAACATGTTGTACTTGTTCTTGCTTGTTTTTCATGTTGAACTTCTCCCCCATTGACATCAATGTCAAAGGTTTTAGCAACCAAAAATCTCTACAACAACTATTCTTGCTAGCTCAAGTGTCCAAAGACATTGTTCAAAACAATATCCAAAAAGAGTCCTAGATGACTTTGTCCATCATAAATACTCCCCCATATAGGAAGCATTAGCATTCAATCCAGATAAATAGTGGTACTATGTTACATTGGACTGAGGCACTCTTGCATCATCTACTACGATGTAGGAAGGGGCATAAACCCTAGCATACATCACAAATACTCAAAAGTATCTTTGGGAAGAGGCTTAGTGAAAATATTTGTAATCTACTCTTTAGTGCTCACATACTCCAATCTAATTTCCTTTTCTGCAACTTTCTCTCTCAACATGTGAGACTTTATAGAAATGTTCTTGGTCTTAGAATGCAACACTGGATTCTTAAGCATATTTATTGTGCTTGTGTTGTCACAATGTATGACAACAAGTTCACTGAATTCTATCCTTATATCCTTTAGCATCTACTTCATCCAAACAACTTGATTACAATTTCTTGTTGCTACAACATATTTTTCTTATGTTGTACTTTGTGAGGTACAATCCTACTTCTTGCTTAGCCAAGAAAACAATCTTCCTTCAAGAAAGAAGGCTTCACCATTGGTGCTCTTTTTGTCATCCATATTGTCTGCCCAATCAGCATCAATATAAGCACATAAAGTAAAATCATTAGACTTATCATACCACAATCTAAACTCTGGTATTCATTTTAGGTATCTAAATATCTTTTTGACTACTACATAATGTACTTGTCTAGGATTAGCTTGGAATCTTGCAACAATTCCAACTTCATTTTCTATATCCAGCCTTGTGTGAGTTAGATATTGCAATCCTTTGATCATAGATCTATACTTCTTCTGCTCAATAGTAGGTGTCTCATACTTTGTAGATAACTTGTGTCCAGTTACCATAGGTGTTCCAATAGGTTTACATGTTTCTAAACCAAACCTTTTTAGTAAATCCTTCAAATACTTAGTCTAAGAAATATAGATTCCTTCTTTATCTTGTACAATTTGTAATCCTCAAAAGTATTTCATTTCTCCTATCATACTCATTTCAAATCCCTTCATTTTTTTTGCAAATTTGTCGTATTCATCATCATTTCCTCCAAATATGATATCATCAACAAATATTACCAAAATCATTAATCCATCATCAAGTTCTTTCCAATATAGATTACTATATGTCATACCTTTTCTATATCCAAGCTTTGTCAAATGCTTGTCCAACCTTGCATATTAGGTTATGGGTGCTTTCTTCAAGCCATACAATGCTTTCTTCAGTTTGCATACTATGTCCTTATCATATATCAAAGGATAACCTTTAGGCTACTCTATGTACACCTCTTCTTCAAGTTCTCCATTCAAAAACGTTGATTTGACATCCAACTGATACACTTTGAATTTCTTATATGTTGCATATAATAAGAATAACCTTATTGCTTCTATTCTAGCCACAGGAGCATAGGTCTCATCATAGACTATTCCTTCTTTCTATGAGTAACCTTTACATACCAATCTTTCCTTGTTCCTTACAACTTCACCTTGTTCATTCATCTTGTTTCTAAATATCCATTTAGTTCCTATCACATTCTTGTTTGCTAGTCTGGGGACCAATTCCCATGTCTCATTCTTAACTATCTGATCCAATTCCTCTTTTATAACTTGCTTCCAATAGTCATCTTTACATGCTTCATCTGCATTCTTAGGTTCAACTTGAGATATCAAACATAGTTCTTCATTGACTCTGCTTCTTGTAATCACACCTTTATCTCTACTTCCAATGATCTACTGAAGTGGATGATGATTCATTGTCATATTATTAGCCAAAGTAGGAGTTGTTATCTCAGCTCTTGGTTCTGTTGAAGGTTTTGAGCTTTGTTCCTTCCTTGGCTCTCCTTCATTCTACAAATCATTGTTAGTGATAACTTTCAAATTTTTATGGTTAGCCTTTGGATCAACAATAGTTACCAAAGCTATCTCTTCAATTTCTTCCTTTTCCTTAACCAATTCAAGCTCATTATCTTTATCACAATCATTCAAGAATATTTCCATACTTTCTTTAAATTCTTCAGCTTCATTAGAAAGTGAACTCTTTCTAGTTTTCCTTACTCTCTTAGGGCATGTAGATGAAAAATGACCAAACTCATTACATGTCCAACAAGAAAAAAATTCCATACTTTCTAGTTCTCTCTTCATAGTAGATCAATACATTCCTCTATATTTATGTCTTCTTTGGATTTTCATCTATCCTTGTTTGTGCTTCTATTCTTTTGTATACAACAGTAGGATTCTAGATCTTAAAACTCAATACTCTATTCTTTACACAAATCTAATAACTCACCAAGAATTTCCACAATCTGGGTATTGAAATTTCTTCTATCAAATGTAGGACTAACTTTCCTAAATATGCTTTCCATGGATCTCCCAAAGTTGTTAAACTTTATCATTAAGGACCTGATTCTCTGATACTAATTGTTAGAAACAGTAGTCCACCAAGATAACTAAGCAAGGGGGGGTGAATCAGTTATCCAATAATTAAAACATTTATCAACCTTAAACAATCTTATTTATTCAACCAAGGTAAACAACAACCATAACAAGATGCACATAGACAATTACACCAAATATGTTAACTAGGGAAACCCTTGATTAGAGGGAAAAGCCTAGTGGGAATGATGCCCACAAGATGATGTACTAATATAAATATTCCTTGCTAGAGGATGGAACCTGTTAAGAGTCTATTAAAACATTTAGTACATATGAGTCCCTATTAGGAGACTTTGAATCCCTGTTAGGAGATCCCAACCCTATTAGAAGTTGTGCCAACTCTATTAGAAGTTGTAGAAGACAGGAGGACCCACTATCCAAATAGCTTCTAGGGTAAGACCACTAAACTCACTGTCCAACTGATCTCTCAACTATTCCATGCAGAATAATTGTATGTATTGTATAGTAACTTCATTCCTCTATCCTGTCAACTAGACCAATCATTGTCACACCTTGTAGAATAGGTCACAAACTTCAAATCCAAGTATCCAACTTCGGATCACACAATAAAACCTTGGTAATGAAGTTTACTTCACTTTTTCTCTACTCTTCTCAACTTCACATTTTGCTCTTCATGTTTCTTATAATCACTTCTCTTTGATACTCATGATAAAGGAAAATGTCCTTCCTTTATACCAAATCCCTAAAAAAATTCCCTCGATCAACTGTTACACCTTCTCAATTAATTATTATAGGATCACATTAAGAACACATTACACTTAGTGATAACATTAATCTTTCACCTTGTAACTTGAATATCTTTCTATACACATAAAATTATGATGAGTGAACTTAACCATGTCATCACCAACATGTCTTCTTCATATCTTCAACTTTGGCTTCTCATAACAACAAATCTACTAAGAGATTTAACAAGTTTACCAGAACATGCCTCTGTAAACTCTATCTCAGAACAATCTTCACTGAAACTTGCATAACTTTTTCCAGACTTAATATCTTATGCTTTTGAGGTTACCTACATATAGTAGACACTTCATATTATCTCTCTTTAACCTCACTGCTAAAATTACTCAACAATTTGTCCATAGCAATTTGATCTTTCCGTTGTTCTTCTATCAAATACCATAGAAAACTTCATGTTAACATCAATGACAAACACAATCATGAATGTAACATATCATCATGATAGCATATCTACAATACTTCCTCATATTAATATCATCAGCATTCATGCTTTCAACAAAGGGGTCCCTATATGCCTTTGAGTGGTATAATACTCATTATTACCTAATGACACCTATTACTAGGTCCTAATGTGTGTTATACTTTACATAATATGTCATAATGTGTGTTATAGCTTATATTAAAAGGTATTAATGTATATTAATAGGGCATAATAGGTGTCATTATATAATAATGAGTCTTATATTATGCAATGACACGTAGATGGTACCCATATAGCTAATTAGGATATATGTTTGTACTAAGGGGACTTGAGGAGTCTTAGTAGGTCATTATGGGTGTTATAGGTTCTAAGAGATCCTAATGCATCTTAATAGGCTTTAATATGTATTTTTTGGTAATAAGGAGTCTTCTAGTACTCAACTATACATAGGGACCCCTTATGGTACACATAGGGTAATAGTGATATATGTTTGTATTAAGAGGACCTAGTGAGTCTACTAGGTCATTATGTGTGTTATAGCTTATATAATAGGAAATAATGCCTATTAATAGGGTGTAATAAATGTCATTAGGTACTAAGGAGTCTTATATTATTCAAAAGCACATTGAGACCCCTTATTGTACACACACACACACACACACACACACACACACACACACACATATATATATATATATATATATAATTAGGATACATGTTTGTATTAAGGGGACCTAGGGATTCCTACTAGGTCATTATGTGTGTTCTAAGTTCTAATAATGTGTCTTAATAGTAAAAAATATGCATCATTAGGTAATAATAATTCTTATATTAGTCAGAAACACATAGGATAATTAGGATACATGTTTGTTTAAGGGGACCTTGTGAATCTACTAGGTCATAATGTATGTTATAGATTACATAATAGGTCCTAATGTGTCTTAATAGGGCATAATAGGTGTTTAGTTAGTAATTATTATTATATTAATTGATGACACATATAGACCATAGGTTTTTAGTTAATAATGATTATTATATTAATCAATGAAACATATAGACCCTTATCGTATGCATATAGGTAATTAGGATACATGTTTGTATTAAGAGGGCCTACAGAGTCCTACTAGGTCATAATGTGTTTTATAGGTTCTAATAGCTCCTAATGTGTCTTATTAGGCCATAATACATGTCATTAAGTAATAAGGAGTCTTAAATTACTCAACGACACATAGGGATCCCTTATGGTACATATAGGTAATTAAGATACATGTTTATCTTAGAGGGACCTTGGGAGTCCTACTAGGTAATTATGTGTGTTATAGGTTCTAATAGATCCTAATGTGTCTTAATAGGGCATAATAGGTTTTATTAGATAATAATGAGTCTTATACTAAATAGAACATAGGGACCCCTTATGGAACACATATAGGTAATTAGGATACATGTTTGTATTAAGGAGACCTAGGGAGTCCTACTAGGTCATTATGTGTATTATAGGTTCTAATAGCTCCTAATGATTATTTATAGGTTGTATATGTATTTTTAGGTAATAAGGAGTCTTGTATTACTCAACGAGACATAAGATTCCCTTATGGTACACATATAGGTAATAAGGACACATGTTTGTCTTAAGGGAACCTGAGGAGTCCTACTAGGTCATTATGTGTGTTATAGGTTCTAATAGTTGTTAATGTGTCTTAATAGGACATAAATGATTTTATTAGGTAATAATTAATCTTATATTATTCAACAACATATAGGGACCCCTTATGGTACACATAAAGGTAATTAGGATAAATGTTTGTATTAAGGGGGCCTAGGGAGTTCTACTAGGTCATTATGTGTGTTATAGGTTCTAATAGCTCCTAATTTCTCTTAATAGGTTGTAAACTATGTTTTTAGATAATAAGGAGTCTTTCATCACTCAATGGCACGTAGGGACCCCTTTATGTTACACATATAGGTAACTAGGATACGTGTTTGTCTTCAAGGGTCCTAAGGAGTCATATTAGGTCATTAAGTGTTATAGGTTCTAATAGCTCCTAATGTATCTTAATAGTGTATAATAAATTTTATTAGTTGATAATAAGTCTTATATTACTCAAGAGAACATAGGGATGACATATGGTACAAATATAGGTAATTAGGATACATGTTTGTATTAAGAGGACCTAGAGAGTCCTACAAGGTCATTATGAGTGTTATAGGTTCTAATAGCTCCTAATGCATTTTAATAAGTCATAATACATTTCATTAGGTAATAAGGAGTATTATATTACTCAAATTAACATAGGGACCCCTTATGGTACACATATAGGTACTTAGGATACATTTTTGTCTTAAGGGGACCTAGGGGTTCCTGCTAGGTCATTATGTGTAATATAGGTTCTAATAGCTCCTAATGCGTCTTAATATGGAATGATAGATTTTATTAGGTAATAATGAGTCTTATAGTACTCAACATAACATAGGTACCCCTTATGGTACACATATAAAGGTAATTAGGATACATGTTTGTATTAAGGGGACCTTGTGTGTCTACAAGGTCAAAATATGTGTTATAGGTTCTAATAGGTCCTAATGTGTCTTAACAAGGACATAAAATCATCAAGAAGCAACAAACTTATCAAAAAATTTAATATAGGACCATTGAATTAATCAAGAATATACCCTACACATAAAGAAACTTTCAAAACATGGCATGTATAATACATTCACTCATTTATGTATGTATAATATATCTAGATCTCAATATAACTTTCAAAATAATGTAAACTCATTTCAAAATAATAAACTCAATAAAAAATAATATACTCATTCAACCATCAAAGAAACATGGAATCACTCATGTCATGTATGTAACGCCCTACTCGGGAACCCAAGAGAAATTAACCTCCTATGTTACAATATTTTACTGGTTATTTTTTCAAGTTTATACAACATAAGATAACAATGTAGAAGCAATATACACATACATATCAAGTACACATAAGCAATTACAAATATAGTTTCTATTTCCTCAGGGGTTCCTTCACATTAAGTCTTGTTAAGAAAGTTTTATTAATTAGTTTTAGTCTTAAGTACAATGTCCATAGCCATAATGAAAACATAAATATAATATCATAAGCAGATACATAAGTACAACTAATACAATAGAGTACATCCAAATAACCACATCTAGTACCCATATCATAGGATATATAATAATAAATATAAATACATCAAAATACATTACATCATCTTGTAGGATCTCAACATACAAAATACATGAATACATAGATAAAACATCTAAATAGAAAGTATCCAAGATAAGAATAACAATGATAATGAGCATCCAACATCTATGTCAATCTAAGTGGGACCCAAATGATAAGAAGTCACTACCTCCTGACCGCGTGATCACCTGATTAGGCTCTCATTCCCGCCATGCAGGGGAGATAATGTACAATCCATACACAGATAATCAAACACAAAATCAACAATACAAATCCTAAGCAATGATCTTAAAAGATCTCTACAACAAGTGGTACTACTCATACAAAAAGATGATCCGAAAGGAAACCCAAAATAAAAACATATGTATGAGTATAAATAGGAAACCTAAGATGCATATGGCGAAGTATCATCACATGAGTCAACTCTAAGGTTACCCTAGCCGTCTCTCTAAACTCTGGCCCTGTAGTGACTCTATGTGGCATTAGTAACATTTTCGTACAGAGAAGGAAAATAACTATGCAAGATCTCAATCAAGCATCTTCTCCCACTTCCATCCTAGCCTGTAGTAGCACTCAAGGCATGGGCAAGGAACACTTAATCTTTTTAATTCATTTTAAAATCCCCCATTTAATGTTTAGTGTTATCACTTAATTAAGTTACTTACAATGAGTTACCCTAGTAGCCACTTAGGGTCCCAGCCCCCATTGTAAGCCTATTCCCTGCTATACACCTAGATAACCTACCCTAATGCTCCATTCAAAATAATCCAAATTATTCCAAAACATTCTCATTAACCATAGTCAAGAAAATTAGTAAAGTAAAAATAATGAAGCATAGGAAAGAACATCACGTCGACACAAGGATTCATTATCCATCTCCATATAGCATCCCAAGGAATCATCCATCCCATAATGGATATCCCATAATCACAGTCACTATTCATAAAGTCTCGCAATCATGAGAACAGTAAACCAATATCAATAACATCCATCTCCATCATAGAGTACATCACCCATAAAGATAACCATTCAAATTATAAAATTAAATGTTCTACAACACAACCATCTAGAACATAGATCAACATAATGATAGCATAAGGTGACTGGGTAAATTAGACTTAACAAAAATAATGGTCGCCACCCCTTTTAGTTAAAATACATAATAATCAGAACAAGGAGGATTATTCACTCACACTCCAAAACATACACAAATTAATCAAAACATAAAAATGGTATAATATCATTCCACATAAAAAAGAAGAATCCAATAGCCTCTGGTGTAAAACACTAATTGGCCAACTACATAACCTCCAAAACATCATAAAAGAAATCACAACAATCCATATACTAAGAAATTACAATAATAAAAGTTTATTTTTGCAACAAAATTAATTTATATTCTAAGGTTTGATTGGCTATTAGAGTTATGTTTAAAAAAAAATGCATGAATTCCTATAGTATAAGTGTAAATAGATTCTTCACATTTATTAAATCACCATGATTAGTCAATATTATAATATTATTATTTTCTATAATTTATTGAATATTCTAATATTCAACGCACAATTAATCTTTTAATTAAATATTAATATTTTGTTAATTTTAACTATTTCATATTATCATGTTATTATTAATTTAAACAATCTTAGATTATAAATAACTTAGTTCATAATATAAAGTATTATATTAAATATTAATATCAATACCATTCTTAGAGTATTACTTTAACTTTCATATAAGTGCAATACTAATATTTAATTTTTATTGAATTCTTAGTTCAATTATTAAAAAACTCAACTTAAAGTATAACTATAATTAAATTTTAATTTTAATTAATTTTTCACTTATTATATCTACTAACCATAAATAAATGATGATATAGTTAACTTCACTATAACTTCACTTAAAATATAACTAAATCTTAAATATTTACTTATTAACTTTCCACTTGCATTAGTAAAAATATAATCACGTATATGCAACTAAGAATTAACTATACTTAAGAAAGCATTAATACTAATATCTACTTTACAAATAAATAAATAATATTTATTTAATTTTTGAAACTAATAAATAATATTTTTTTATAAAAATATTTATTAATTTAAATTTTTAATTAATCTTTAATAATAATAAAATAATATATATAAAATAAAAGTAAGCTTGCATGCATTATTTTCACATGCATATTTACTTTTCAATATGCATGATTATTCTATCAATTTTCAAACATACATATATATATACATATACATACATACATACATACATATATATATATATATATATATATATATATATATATGTATGTATGTATGTATGTATGTATGTATGTATGTATGTGTGTGTGTGTGTGTATTTATACATATACATACATATATATGTATAAACATATACATACATACATATATGTATGTATATACATGTATATATATGTACATATATATATATGTATATACACATATATACACATATATAGATACATATATATGTATCTATCTATGTGTATATATACATATATAGATATATGTATATGTGTATATACATATATATGTATATGTATATGTATACATTTATATATCTATATATGTGTATATATACACATATATATACATGTATATATCTATATATGTGTGTATATATACATATACATATATATATGTGTATATATGTATATGTATATATACACACATATATAGATATATACATGTATGCATATACATATACATATACATATATATGTATATACACATATACATATATATATATATACATTTACATATATATGTACATGTACATATATATATATATATACATATATGTTTACACATATATATATACATATAAATATACATATTCATACACATACATATATATATATATATATATATATACGTATATATGTATATGTATGTGTATGTATATGTATATGTATATTATATATGTATATGTATATGTATGTATATGTGTATATATATGTATATGTGTATATATATGTATATGTGTATTATACATATATGTGTATGTATATGTATATGTATATTATAGATATACATATACATATATATACACATATACATACACATATACGTATAATATATATATACATAGATATACATATACATATATGTGTATATATATAGATATACATATAGATATATATATCTATATGTATGTATATATACATATATGTATATATATACACATATGTATATATACATATATATAGATATATATATGTATATATATTTATACATATGTGTGTGTGTGTGTGTATACATATATATTTATTTTTTATTTCTTTCTTTCTTTCTTTCTTTCTTTACATGTATAATTACATTGATTTACATGTTTATCTTTATACATATATTTTCTTTAAACATAATTCTTTTAACAATAAATATATTATATTAAATATGTAAATATATTTTCACATATAATTTTTTCAAATTTATTTTTCGTAGATATTAGATTTAACTTCTAATTTTCATAATAATGTCTAATTTATCTTTGACTTTCAATTTATTTTAATTTTATAAATTGTTCTCAACAGTATTTAATCAAGCTCTAAATAGAATGAAATTGTCATATTTTCTATTTTTTTGCATGTAAGTTCTCTCAGGAAGAAACTAGGGTTTTGACAAGTTTCATGTGACATGGTTTTGCTAATTTTGAAACAAGGGTTTATAGATTCAACATCGTTTTGCTAATTTTACATCAAGGGTTTCTAGATTTACGTTTTATATGAATTTTCTACATAAGAATAGTAATTTTTTTTTCTTCTAATTACTTAAAAACAATGTAACCCAAAAGTAATTTCTCTTTTAAATTTCATGAATAAAAATCATTCATAAATTTTTACAATCATTATAATGCAACCTGACAGACATGATGAAGACAATTTTTTAAAGAAAAGATTTGCACGGTTCTCAAACCCTACCTCAAATCTGCCAGTAAAATTTCCAAGATAACACAAGCCCAAAACATGTGATCCAAAATACTCTTAAGCTTTGAACAAATTCTTTAACTTCAATGTTAGATCACCATGAACCTCTATGTAAACCTGTTAATTCTAACTCCATCCAATTGCTCTCTCCAAACCTTTCTAACTCTAAAATTACCAAAAAGCCTCTAATAAAGAGCCCTAACCCTAACGAGGTTTTCTTTTTAATTTAATAAGAATCCACTTACTTTTAATTAAATATTAGATAATTTATTAAATCTTTTTATGCACACTCAAAGCACTTTTATTTCAAATATTATTTTCTTTCTTTTCTTCACTTTATTTTTTTGCATGATGCTTTTAGATTCAAATTTTATTATTTTGATTAATAATAATAATAATTAAATTCCACTATTTAAATACAACTCTAATTTAGTTGTTATTAATTAAATAATTATAATAGACCAATATTTATTCTTTAATATTTTAATTCTATTTTTATTTTATTTTATTTTCTATTTTCTAAATTAGACTTTTAAATTAAATCTTTAAATCAAATTAAATCATATATTTAATTAATTTTTCAATTAATTAAATATCATCATACTTTAATATTTCTTGCTTAATCAATCAATATTTATAATTCTAATATCATATGATTAATTCAAGCACCTTAATTAAATCATTTATCAAGAAAATCACATAGTCAAACCCACATAAAAGAAACATGAAAACTTACCAAAGTCAAAATCAAATGACACACAAAGAAAAACTCACAGGTTTAAAAGGGTAGTCAGTCAGATAAATGTCCTCCTTCTCAGGATAAGTAAATAGGCCTTGGATGAGATCAAACCTTAACATTATCTCCTCATTCTTACCATTGAGTTATTGTGATAGAGAACGCCCATCCTGGCAATTCAGGGAAGTTGGTGCCTGGTACCTAAAACCTACATAAAATATGAGCATGTACATATATATATATATATATATATATATATATATATATAATCTAAATAGGCAATGGAGGGGAGTGGTACATCCTGTAGATCCTGACTCATAGGTGACTACGACTCCCTCCCTCAACCACATCAGGCATGTTAGATAGAATAGTAAATCAGACACACACCATACAAATGTAAGTATGGATTTAGTACCATAAATAACTCATGAGTATAAATATCATAATGTTCTAAATAAATAATACATCATCATCATTTGAAGGCATACCATATGGCATTATTATAGAAGCAATTATATTTACTAACTTAGAGGAATTAAAGCATCATCATTATGAAGGTACTCATAATCATCAAATGGAAATGTGAAAGTATCATCATTGCAAGTATGTAACCATTACTATCTAGTATAATCAATTACCTTATGTATCAAAGTATCATATTTCAAATATCAATTAAGGGATAATATGTCCACCAAAGAGTCGGATAGAACTTTAAAAATAAAGTCTATAATGATAGCAAAGGAGGGGTATTACAAATTACATGTATATAATATATCTAGATCTTAATATAGTTCAAAATAATGTAAAGTCATTTCAAAACAAATAACTCATCAAGAAATAATATAATCATTGAACCATCAAATCCACATGCATTTACTTTCATATTCAACTTCAAATTTGAATGTAATCTAGAGATCTACAAAAATAAATCTAGATATTATAAAGTTCTTGATACATATAGTTTGGATGCTCCCTATCTTCTATGATCTCCAAAAGTCTTTCATGCTCTTCAATAGACAACTTTCACTCTTTCTCGCCATGTCCTCTTCTTGGCATTGTCATTATGACCAAGTGACTATAATGTAGATCTTTTTTTCCATGCATGTATTCAATAAATTGAACTTCATTTTTGTCAATCTTTTCTTGCTAATAATATGTTCCTTCGATAACAACTAAACTAGTTGGATAAGATTGTCCATCATAGTCTATGGTTGGTTTTAGAAACTTGTATTTTATTTTAGTGCATCTAAGATGATAGTGGTCCACACCTTCTGTATTCTTAGGATTGGTAACCACAACAAAAATATCATATGTACATGCACACATAAACCCAAATTAGATATATATAAATTAATTTAACTTCATTAATGTGCACAATAAATCACTTTATTGTTTAATAGAAAAGTCCAATACATTTACAAATGTGTGTGTGTGTGTGTGTGTGTGTGTGTGTGTGTGTGTGTGTGTGTATACATGTTCATAGAAAAATACACACCTATAACAACTAAATTAGAGGCACATTTGTAATCAGTCAAATATACAAGATCATGAATATATAGGTTTCATCATCTTCTTCAAAAGGAATATTTCTAATTAATGCTTTCAAATCCCATAGTGAAACATATCCATTTGCAATGTTCCCACATTGACTCATGGGATTATTTTCAACACAAACATCGCAAAGACATGATTTATCTCTTACTTGACTCAATGGAGGCTTGTTGTCATGCAGAGATTACTTGATGCATACTTCTAATACCAACAATGGGTTGACAATTTTATGGATTAGATCAATCAATATTTGTCAAGCATGCACATACAAATATGATATGAAATTATCTATCAACAATAGAGAAGAAGTAATTTAAATATATACAAGTTGAAATTCATAAAAAATAACACTTTTATTTTGAATTATCTAAATTAATTCAACGCTTTTTACCTTTCACTTCCCAAAATTAATGTTTGCTATATTTTGTGTCTTGACTAGCAAAATGAGATTGGTACCATTCAAAAATTTTATTTAAATTATCTATCACATTACCTACAAAAAAATACAAATGAGCTACATGAAATATTAAAAGACTAAAAAATAAAGTTTTTCTACCTTGAAATTCATGTTGTTGGAGTGTACACTTCACACGTGCTCTTGCTCCATCACACTCTCCTTTTATATGCCCACTTTCATAAAAGTTTCAAATGAACTTAACATTGCATCTAGTACTATGTTGCACTGCTAACTACTTAAACACTTTTGCATATTTAAATTGTCCTGCGGCACAAATTTGTTAATATAATATGCACATGTACATGGATAAAATGATAGATAAATTCTAAATTTAAATGACATGCTATTGTTAAAACTAAATTTTAAAAATCTAGAGATCTAATACATATATAACTTACCCACACAACCATCAGATCAAATCCAATGTTGTGAAGCATTTATCCCACATTGTGCAAGATCATCAAAAAAAATTCAAAAACAATGAGTTGGGTAGCTCCTATCATGTACCTTATCATCACTAATATTGAAATGCAACTCCTTAATGATAAGAAATCATTTGGAGTACTTTCTATCCCATCCAAATGAACTCATGCATGTTTGTAAGTCACTTGTACAAATATTACAACTTGGTTAGAATGAAAATAGTGTGCTTGAAGCTACGATTAAGCGGGAAATGTTTAGTTCTTAGAAAAATATACAATTGAAAGAATACAACCAAGTAGAAAATAATTTTTAGATACATGAAATCGTTTGGCTTGTCATTGTGCACCATGACAATGTTGAATATGTGGATAAATCATAGTAGGAAATCTAGTCATAAACTCAAGGTAGGAAAATCCACTATCCTTCAATGCATTTTTTTTTATTCCTCTCTAGTCTTTGTTTTGTATGTATCGTATTCAAATCTCTTCCATTCAACTTACTTTGTAACATCAATATTATCAAAGTAAAATTTTAAAAAGTTGTAAATGTCCACAGTCAATGCATTCACCTTTTATACGCTAGATGTTGAACTCATCTACATCATGTTGATCTCTAAGCTATGTTTCCTATTAGTGTTAAACAATTAGTCATTTCTTAGGTAGAGTTGGTTGGTCATCACTATGACTATAGTGCCTGCCCCTAGTTCACATTTCTGTTATCATTGCCAAACTCTTTTAGGCTAGTTTTATGCTTGATGATTAGTAGCATTATTTTGAGATTATTAGATATTGTTCCATATTCAGTTGATTTTATGATGAGATTACTTGGTACTCTATACTTCATGTATGCATGATGATTATTATAGTGATTTCAATTATTGATGATGATTAGTTAGATGGATTATCATACATTTTTTTTTATGGATACTTACCCCATACTGCATGTGTATGGTGTGCATGTATTTTTTCTTTATGTATGGTGTCTCTAATGTGGTTAAGGAATGGAGTCATAGTCACCTACTTGTTGGGATCTACACGATGCACCACTTCCTACCATTGTCTATTTAGCTTAGAATATTGTGTTTGTACATGCGTGAATTTTATACAAATTATAGGTACCTAGCATCAACTTCCCTAAATTGCCAAGATGAGCATACCCTATCACATTATCTCAATGGTAAGAGAGGGGAGATAAACCCTTAAGTTCAAATCCTAAACTTTTAAGCCATTTGTCGTAGAAAATTAGGACAAGTATCTGAGTTGCTTACCTTTCAAATGTGCTGGATGACATTAATTCATGATTATAACCCTTAGTTTGATCTTGTATGTGTTTTTCTATGATTAGTTTTTGGTATTTAGTCTTATTAGTCTTTGATGAATTTTCTATTAATTAAGTCTAATTAAATGATTTAATTAATGATTTAATTTAATGAAAATTTATTATGATATTTTTAATATTTAAATATATTTAATTAATTGAGAAATTAATTAAATAAAAAGAATTAAATATAAAGATAAAAGTTATAAGTTAAAATTTTAGAATGTGATAATATTTATTTAATTTAATAATAACTAATTAGAGTTCTTCTTAAATAAGTGCTAAATTTTATTATTTAAGTTAATAAATATTTTATCAATTAACATTTCAAAAATAAAGTAAAGCATGGAAAAGATATTAATTTATTAACAATTTTAAGATTGCATAATGTGTGCATGAGATTAAAATTTAATAAATTAATTTTAAAAAGTAGTCAAGTGAATTAAATAAATTTATTTTATAATTCATTACACATGCATGAAAATGATAAAGGAAAGATAATAAAGAGTTAATGTTTGGTGAGCCAAGAGTTCTCTCGGGGGTGCCCTAATTTTAGGAGAGAACTTCATATCACAATTTGAGGGTTCATTTTCGAAGGATGACAAATTTGGTAAGAGGAAAGAATTTTGAATGAGAGAAGGTTTTGGAAGGAGAAATTTCTCTCACGATCTTCTTGGGCATAGCAATTAGCATCAAAGTTTGGGTAGATGCTTGTGATTATTCGCATAGTTTATTACGTTTCTTCTTTTCCCTATCTTCTTTGTGTCTACAAATGGTCTTTTGAATGATTCTCTATGGTGAGTGTTTCAATATAGTGAAATTCTAGTATGCATGTTAAATCTTTTGTATATGGAAAGATTAATATATCAAATAATCCTCCTTCAGTACATTTAAAGGTGAAAATTGAATAGGGAAGGGTTTTGTATTAAATTCAAAAATTTCATTTGAGAATTCGACCGGTTGGTCATATTTATCCTCTATCAGACTAAGGCCAAAACTTTTTATTTTATATATATATATATATATATATATATATATATATATATATATATATATATATATATTACAAATTTAAAAAGAGGGGGGGGGGGGGGGAGCTTTGTTGATTTTGTTTTATATTAAAATATCTATAAAAAATATATATATAATAAAAATATTATGGGGGGGAGGTAGGGCCACTACATCTTCCATCTCCCATCACCCATGGTCAGTGGCAGCCGTACTTGCTACCACAAGTACTGTGACAGCTGTTGCAAGCCCTACAACAATAGGGAGGGGCTGTACAACCCTCCTTTAGAGCCAACATGCTTTTAAAAGATAGGCAGAGATTTATATTTTTTAAATTAGTTTTTTTTAATTTGAAAATTTTATTGTTAATTTTATTTATTAATAAATTTTAATACTATTTTTCATAATTAATTAATAATATTTAATATTAGGTATTTTAACAATAATTGTATTATTAATTGATAATGATTATTAATAAAGTTTTAATTATTAATTGTAATTAATTTTGAATTAGTATTTAATAAATAAGTTTTATTAACTATATACATTTTTAATAATTATTTAAAATATAATCATTTTATTTGTATTAATTAATCTAATCAGTTTAGTTTAATTTATTTATTTAATAATCAAAGTTATTTAAATAAGAATGAAGATTTATTTAATTATTAATAATTCTAATTTTTAAGAAAATTGTAAATTATTTTATTTTGAATCAATGCAATTATTTTAGTACTTTAAATAAATAAATAATTATCCTTTGATTTTTTTTTTTTAGAAAATTGATTTAAAATATAATGGGAGGGTAATTCTATATTTTATTCGAACAAATGAATGGGTTAACATGTAGGGTATACTGAGAATCTTATATACTTGAAAAATACATTGAAACAAAAATGAAACCTTACTTTTAATTCAATGATGTGTTTTCTAAATCAAACCAAACTGTTAGACTTTTTTGTTTTCTATGTGTCATCTATGCTTTGGGGTTTTAGGGTTGACCTATCTTTGACCAATCTTAGGATGTTACCAAAGGCTTGGGAGTTCTATGTTTGTGACGTTATGATGATTTAATTTTGATCCTTTTATACTCAACCATGTTAATGTGTCTGGTATGCTCTATGATGTGTTTGATCTATTGATTGTTATTGCTTTCCAGTGTTCTCTTGTGAAACTGAGGTGAAAAGTGTGACTTATCTGATATAACCATTTTGAGTCTATGATCATTATTTCTAGGGATGTTTTCCAATTGCTTGTAGAGAACTAGTGTATTATTGTGAATTATCTTTTGATGTTTTCCAGTCACTTGTATAGGGTTGAGGTGAAATTTGTGATTCTTTCATTTATGCTTTTATGAATTTAGGGTACGTAATCTATATGTTAATTTGGGAAGTGGCTTGCAATGGAGGTTGAGGCCCAAAGTGGCTACCAGGGTAACTCACTGTAAGTAGTTTAATAAGTGATAACATTTCATTAAATGGGTTAAAATGAATTAATAAGATATTGGTACCATAGAAAGTCACTAAGGGGCTAGAAGATTAAAGGACTAATTGGGTAACCTTGGAGTTGACTCATTAGTATGCCTTGTCAGTATGAAAGGATACTAGTGCCACATAGGGTCACTAGGGGGTTAGAGGATTAAAAGACTAGCTGGGAAACCCTAGCATTGATTTTTGTGATGACACTTGCCCACTAGTAGTATAGATTTCCTACGTGTCTTTGTGTGCCTCTAGGTCTAGATGTCAATTTATCTTAGAACCCTTGAGTTAGATTGCTTATAGGGTTTCTTGGACTTAGAGAGTACTTTTGATGTTTGGATTGATATCCTATTTAGGACTTGAGACTATCTCCTTAGCGTGGTGGGAGTGGGCCATTTAAGTTCCACGTAGTTGGGTGGTGGTTCTTTTTACTCTTATCATTGAGATCTATCTATTGATACTATGGCTAGGGTTTCCTTGCATGCATTTCTTTTCATTCTACCTTGCATATTATGATGGATGGTTATATCTGTATGATGGATGGATGTATCTTTATGTTGATTGATTTCACTTATTGTATTGTAAATTCTATCATGGATCTAAAAGGGATGATGTAATCTATTTCTATATATGTATATTCTTTTAGCCTTTCATACCTTGTGACATGTATAGTGGATGATTGAGCATTCTGAATTTTATTGCAAAGTGGTATTCGGAACAAATGTATATTATTTAAATGGACTTTTGATGTTTAATTATTATTTCATGTGGATGTGATATTTATTAGACTTATTATTGATTAAAATTTAAATGTGACTCAACGTCTTGGGATCCTTAAGGAATGTAATATGTTATGTTTTCTTATGTATGATTGTATGTTATTGCTTCCGCTACTTTATGTTTGATGTGTATGTTATTCTTTCTTGTTTTTTTAAAAGAAAAAAAATGTTTGGAAAACTTAGTTAAAACTTTAGGTTAATACTTTTTGGATCCCTTGGCGGGGTGTTACATCTGATATTAGAGCTCGAGTTTCTACATTGGGAGCTCTAGGTATATTGGAACGCCACTAGTTGTTCACTAGTTGAAACTAAAATGAAATTTAAATTGTTGCGTTTTTCTATACCAAACTAAAACTTGAACAAGTGGAATTGAAATAGAACTTGAACTTTTATCTGTATACTTTCAAACTTGAACATTTAAACTTCAAAATTGAAATATACTTAAACCTTAAAATAGGAAAAACTATAAATTGAACTTATGCTATTTTAAAAACATGTCTTTTTAATATGCTTTAGAGTGGTATGTTTTATGGTTATTATAGCATCTTGTATCTTTTTGTAGGATGGTATTTGGGATGATATATTTAGTTAGAGGTCATAGCCTAGGTCATGGTAGAGGCTGTGGACGAGGTAGAAACATCAGTGTACATGAGTTTGTCCATGAAGGTCTTAATTAGGAAGAGAGTAGGGAACAACATGTTAGTGAGCATCAGGAAGATAACCATAGAGAGTAGCAAGCCAACTTAGAGGAATTTGACTTGAGGAAAATGATGAAGACCATCATTGATCGCCTACCTCCTCTTTAGGGTGTTGGTCAAGATGGAGCACATCAGGTAGGACATAAGCATAGACCTAGGTCTAGGAGTTCTCAGATAGATCGACAGAGATCCATTATATTTGTTTAGATGAAGGACCTTCAAATTTCCAAGGTCAAACCATTTAATGGGTTGGGTTTAGGTTATGTAGCTAAGCAGTGGCTTATTGTTGTTGATAGGGTTTTTGCTATTCAGGATTTTGACACTAATGTTAAAGCTAGGTTTGCTATTACCAACCTAGAACTCTTTGGAGCCACTTGGTGGACTATTGAAGAGAAGCTAGGCATAGACATGAACAGTGTCACATGGAAGTTATTCCTAGAAAACTTTCATGAGTGATTCCTACCAGAGGAATGGAAGCAGCATAGAGCAGATGAATTCCACAACTTAAGACAGTTCACTATGACAATGGTAGAGTATGAGTGCAAATTCTATGAGCTCATACCCTATTCAGGAATTAGTGATAACTTAGCACAATTGGAATAATAGTTCATCAAAGGTTTGAACAACCATCTAGTTGGGGGTGTTAAGGAGTTTGAGCCTAAAAGCCTCAAAGATGTGGTACATCGAGTTGGTCTTGTAGAGCAGAGTGTTAACCTAGGACATGGGGGTTTTATAGGAGCACCTTTAGCATTAGGATCCAAGGGTAATTAGGGAGTAGGTGGTAGTAGGAAACCTCCTTCTAGAGGTAATCAAAAGTAGGGAGGAACTTAACCTCCAACACAGAGTGATGGCAATGGTTTTAGTGCTAGGAGCTATCAGAGCTATCATAACACTCAGCACAATAGGAAAAATCAGTACACTTAGCCTTTTAGAGTAACTAGTCTTATGTTAGTGAGGGTAGCATTCAGTAGTTTAGTGCACCTAGAGTGCAAGGGAGTTTCAATAGAGAGTGTTTCTCATGTGGACAACATAGATACAAGTCATCCCATTGCCCTCAATGGAAATCACAATTCTTAGACCAAAGACTCGCAGCTTCAAAACCTACAGTTGGAGAGAGGGGTAGATCTCAGAGAGTGTTCTTAGTGGAGTCATATCCTCCTACAGGGGGAAAGGGTCCAATGGGACTTGCATAGTGAGTTCTTTAGCTTTACCATTCTTGTAGGCTTCCGGGAGTAAGCCTAAGTCTAAGGGGGGTGGATGTAATGCCTGCCCCTAGTTCACATTTATGTTATCATTGCCAAACTCTTTTAGGCCAGTTTTATACTTGATGATTAGTATCATTATTTTGAGATTGTCATATATTGTTTCATATTCAGTTGATTTTATGATGAGATTACTTGGTACTCTATACTTCATGTATGCATGATGATTATTATAGTGATTTTAGTTATTGATGATGATTAGTTAGATGGATTATCATATGTATTTTCTTATGGATACTTACCCCATACTGCATGTGTATGGTGTGCGTGTATTTTTTTTATGTATGGCATCTCTAGTGTGGTTAAGGAAGGGAGTCGTAGTCACCTGCTAGTCGAGATCTACATGATGCACCACTTCCTACCATTGACTGTTTAGCTTAGAATATTGTGTTTGTACATGCATAGATTTTATGCAAATTGTAGGTACCACGTATTGACTTTCCTAAATTGCCAGGATGAGCATAACCTATCACATTATCTCAATGGTAAGAGAGGGGAGATAAATCCTTAAGTCCAAATCCTAAACCTTTAATTCATTTGTCCTAGAAAATTAGGACAGGTATCTAAGTTGATTACCTTTCAAATGCATTAGATGATGTTAATTCATGATTATAACCCTTAGTTTGATCTTGTATGTATTTTCTATGATGCATTTTTGGTATTTTGTCTTATTAGTCTTTGGTGAATTTTCTATTAATTAAGTCTAATTAAATGATTTAATTTAATGGAAAATTATTATGATATTTTTAATATTTAGATATATTTAATTAATTAAATATAAAGATATAAGTTTTTAAATTTTAGAATGTGATAATATTTATTTAATTTAATAATAATAATATATTTAGAGTTCATTTTTAAATAAATGCAAAATATTATTATTTAAGTTAATAAATATTTTATCAATTAATGTTTCAAAAATAAAGTAAAGCATGGAAAAGAAATTAATCAATTAAAAGTTTTAAGATTGCATAATGTGTGCATGAGATTAAAATTTAATAAATTAATTAAAAAAAGAGTAGTCGAGAGAATTAAATAAAGTTACTTTATAATTCATTAGACATGCATGAAAAAGATAAAGGAAAGATAATAAAGAGTTAATGTCTGGTGAGCTGAGAGTTCTTTCAGGTGATCTCACAATTAGTGCCCTGGTTTTAGGAGAGAACTCCATATCACAATTTGAATTTTCAAAGGACAGAAAATTTAGGAAGAGGAAAGAATTTCATAAGAGAGAAAGTTTTGGGAGGAGAAATTTCTCTCACAATCTTCTTGGGTGTAGCGATTAGCATCAGAGTTCAGGTAGATACTTGTGATTATTCATATAATTTATTACGTTTCTTCTTTTCCTTGTCTTCTTCATGTCTGTGAATGGTCTTATGAATGATTCTCTATGATGAGTGTTTCAATATAGTGAAATTCTAGTATGCCTATTAAATCTTCTGTATACGGAAAGATTAATAAATCAAATAATCCTCCTTCAATAGATTTAAAGGTGAAAATTGAATGGGGAAGGGTTTTGTATTAAATTCAAAAATTACATTTGAGAATTTGATCGCTTAGTCGTATTTGCTCTATCAGATTAAGGCCAAAATTTTTTATTACAATATGGGGGGAGGCGGGGCCACCACCCCACCACCTCCCATCACCCATGGCCGGTGGTAGCCATACCTATTGTCGCAGGTACTACGATAGCAGAGAGGGGCTGAATGACCCTCTTTTAAAGCCAACAGGCTTTTAAAATACATACAAGGATTTTTTTAAAATAATTTTTTTTAAAATTTACTGATTTCAGTATTAATTTTATTTATTAATAAATTTTAATACCATTTTTCATTATTAATTAATCATATTTAATATTAAGTGTTTTAACAATAATTGTATTATTATTTAATAATGATTATTAATAAAGTTTTAATTATTAATTATTATTAATTTTAAATTACTACTTAATAAATAATTTTTATTAACTATATACATTTTTAATAATTATTTAAAATATAATTATTTTATTTGCATTAATTAATCTAATCAGTTTAATTTAATTTATATGTTTAATAATCAAAGTTATTTATATAAGAGTGAAGATTTATTTACTTATTAATAATTCTAATTTTAATAAAATTGTAAATTATTTTATTTTAAATCAATGCAATTATTTTAGTACTTTAAATAAATAAATAATATTTCCTTTGATTAATTTTTTAGAAAATTGATTTAAAATATAATGGGAGGGTAATTCTATATTTTATTTGAACATATGAATGGGTTAATATGTAGGGTAAACTGAGAATCTTATATACTTGAAACATACATTGAAATGAAAATGAAACCTTACTTTTAATTCAATGATGCATTTTCTAAATCAAACCAAACTATGAGACTTTTATGTTTTCTATGTATCATCTATGCTTTGGGGTTTCGAGATTGACCTTGCTTTGACCAGTCTTAGGATGTTACTAGAGGCTTGGGAGTTCTACGTTTGTGACATTATGATGATTTGATTTCAATCCTTTTATACTTAACCATGGTAATGTGTCTGGTATGCTCTATGATGTGTGTTGATCTATTGATTGTTATTGCTTTCCAGTGTTCTCTTGTGAAACTAAGGTGAAAAGTGTGACTTATCTGATATAACCATTTTGAGTCTTTGATCAGTATTTCTGGGGATGCTTTCCAATTGCTTGTAGATAATTGATGTGTTATTGTGAATTATCTTTTGATTCTTTCTAGTCACTTGTATAGAGCTGATGTGAAATTTGTGATTCTTTGATTTACGCTTTTATGAGCCTAGGGTAGGTAATCTATATGTTAAGTTGGGAAGTGGCTTGCAATGGGGGTTAGGGCCCAAAGTGGCTGCTAGGGTAACTCATTATAAGTACTTTAATAAGTGATAACATTTCATTAAATGAGTTAAAATGAATTAATAAGATATTGGTATCACAGAAAGTCATTAAGGGGCTAGAGGATTAAAAGACTAGGTGGGTAACCTTAGAGTTGACTCATTAGTATGCCTTGTCAATATGAAAAGATACTAGTGCCTCATAGGGTCACTAGGGGGCTGAAGGATTAAAAGACTAGTCGAGTAACCCTAGTGTTGATTTGTGTGATGACACTTGCCCACCACCAGTATAGATTTCCTACATGTCTTTGTGTGCCTTTGGGTCTAGATGTTGATTTATCTTAGAACCTTTGAGTTAGATTGTTTATAGGGTTTCCTGAACTTAGAGAGTATTTTTGACATTTGGATTGATATCCTATTTGGGCCTTGAGACTATCTCCTTAGCGTGGTAGGAGTGGGCCATTTAGGTTCCACACGGTTGGTTGGTAGTGCTTTTTACTCTTACCATTAAGAGCCATCCATTGATATTGTGGTTGGAGTTTCCTTGCCTGCATTTCTTTTCATTCTACCTTGCATATTATGATGGATGGTTATATCTTTATGATGGATGGATGTATCTTTATGTTGATTGATTTCACTTATTGTATTGTACATTGTATCATGGATCTGAAAGGGATGATGTAATCTATTTTTATATATGTATATTCTTTTAGCCTTTCATACCTTGTGACATGTACACTGGATGATTGAGCATTCTGAATTTTATTGCCAAGTGGCATTCGAAACAAATGTATATTATTTAAATAGAATTTGGACATTTAATTATTCTTTCATGTGGATGTGATATTTATTAGACTTAGTATTAATTAAAACTTAAATGTAACTCAACATCTTGGGATCCTTAAGGAATGTAATCTTTTATGTTTGCTTGTGTATGATTGTATGTTATTGCTTTCGCTACTTTATGTTTGATGTGAATGTTATTCTTTCTTGTTTTTTTAAAAGAAATAAAATGTTTTGAAATCTTAGTTAAAACTTTGGGTTAATACTTTTGGATCCTTTGGTAGGGTGTTACAGTGACTGAGTCATCCAATAAGGGTTGAGCAATGTATAAAAGATTTGTTCACATTTTGGTTTGAGTCGATGGTGCAGGAGCACCTTGGGGAAAGGAAAATCCCTAATATAATTTTTTCTTGTAAATGGTCTATCCAACCATTTAGTGAATAAGGACTAATTATAAAGTCCCAAGATAGGGTTAGAAGGTGTCGTTATCAGGGTTAAGCCATGATGTTAGCAATTAAGTCCTAATAAACCTAGAAATGCTCAAATTGCTTTAAAAGAGAAAAATATGGTAAAATAAATTAAAATGGAGTAAGGAGTGATGTGAAGTGGTCTTTAGGTGTTTTAGGATCATATTACAATGGTTGAAATCAAACTGGATCAGTTTGGAAGGCCAAGAAGCCATATTGCAAAAAGTTGTCAAAAATGCTCATTGACAACTTTGCACTTTTTGCAAAGTTGCAATGGCAATTTTTGCACTTTTTTAGGAAAAGGAAAGATGGATGTTTGTAACTTGACCCAAGGGTCTGATTATTTT
The DNA here is from genome assembly GCA_028749045.1 of Cupressus sempervirens. Taxonomy (NCBI): domain Eukaryota; kingdom Viridiplantae; phylum Streptophyta; class Pinopsida; order Cupressales; family Cupressaceae; genus Cupressus; species Cupressus sempervirens. The sequence continues at coordinate 655,378,035 of CM053785.1, read as the reverse complement.
TTTGAATTCTATATAATTCCATCAAATTCATTATGAGAGTTTGGTTATGCATTTGTACGGACAATCCATGTGAGAAGGAGGAATTGCTGACAAAAAATGTGGTTTTAAAGGCTTGATCCAAGAAACTTGATTGATTTTATTGTTGTATTGAATAGATTAGATTCTTGGGATCATTTGCTAACTCTTTGGATTATTTTTTTGATCTTTTGCATTTATTTTACTAGGTTTCCAAAATTATTTAGTTTCTTTCTTCCTGCTAGTTGGTTTTGAGAAGACAACAATAAAATGGCCAAAGCTTGAGTTCCCATGGTTGAAAACCTATGGTATTTGGGAATCAAGTAATGGTATGTATATAATATTTAAATAATGATTTTGGAGGTTGTGGGAGTCAGTTGGCCATTTTTGCAAGTGAGGATTAGGCAAGCAAGTGAAAGCTTGGCAAGACGTAATGATGATTGCAAGTGAGTTCTAGATGGAACAGAGGATTGACATATGCCAATATTGGTTGGAAAATGGTATTAATGGATTTCTAGTGTCTAAGAACTAGAGGAGGGATTCTAGAGTGAATATTTTCTTGTGTTAGAAGCGTAGTTTTTGTCATTGCCCTTAAAACCCTTAAAAATAGGGTTTTCTTAAAAAACACATTGTGCAAACACCATGGAGACCTAAGACCTAGAAAATATTTGATCGTGGTTCAATTGGAAAAAAAGTCTAGAAGTCACCAATAGGCCTTGTTAATATATTTTTCAAGATATTGAAGGTTCCTTGTTTCTAGGAGGGCTAATAGGGGCTCTTAGGGCTACAAGGGCAAACATGGCAATATTGGATTGTGCATGTGTGGGACTTATCAAAATGATTTATCATGACTTGTAATGATAAAAGAACTTAATAAGGGAGTTTTAAACTTGATTTTTCTTTTCTCATAGGTTTTGGTGGACTTTTGGCTTGATAGGCCAAGAAGTGCATAGTTTGGATCTTTGGAGTTAGAGGTATGGAAACTGAGTTTCTTGGTGGAAGGGGATTAGGAGAGAGCCCTCTAAGATAGGGTCAGAGAAGAGACCCTAACAAGGCTAAGAAGTATCCTTGGTAGATGAAAAATACTCTAATTGAAGAAGTTCCCCATTAGCAAGCAAGTCTTTAGTTGTTTGAGTACTCCAGTTTGGACCGAGTGACAGTGTATATCAACTGTGTCAGAAGTCAGTAAGTGTTGAGTGAAGAAGAGATAATCTATGCTAAAAAAGACTATTATTTTTTAGCATTCAAAATATGAGAGACAATATGTATATTAGTATGGACCGAGTGTCAGGATATTCAAGTGTTGAGTAAACTAGTTTTGAAATATGTGTTTGTGATGACACAAACACTTATGTAAACCATTTTTGACTAACTTTTACACTTAATTTATAGATTATAGAGATAGCTAAGAATTTAATTACACATTTTGTGAGAGATAATTGATCCCTATGTGAGGATATCAACCAATCAAAAAATGGGAGGACTAAACAAAAAAGGGGATGAATATAGATCATTGATCCTAATAGGCCTATTAAAATCTCCTAATAGATTTCTTAATTAGTTGTAAGTTTAAATCCTTTAATCAAGGTAGATTGAATAAGTCTAGTAAGCTCCTAATAGGGAAGACCCCTCATAGGATAGATCACTAGAAGTGATCAAACATTGTAGCCTTAACATGCACATTTTATTGCGGCTATAGTGAAGATTTGTGGGTGCCATCTCCACTCCAGTTTTACCTTCACCTTGGATCTATTGCAACATAACAATTATATGTTTAGTGATCTAGATATGAGATTGGTAAATGGTGAATGCATTTGAATTAGTTGAAGAAGTTAAAAGTTTTGTAGATCCAAATTCACACCCCCAGCCCCCCCCCTCCCCCCCCCCCCCCCCCCCCCCACCAACCCACTCTCAATATATGACTTCCCAATAAGACTTCCAACAATTGGTATCAAATATTTATTCTCTTAGAAGAAGTCTAACAACTTGAGAGTTAAGATCTTAGAGATGGATACTATTGTGAAAGATTTTTGAGAATCAAGTGCTTGACATCCAGATCGTACTACAACATATTGAAGTAGCAAGAGAGGAGCTAAAGAAATCCTTAAAGAAAAGGAAAGAGTTGGCTATTTAGCAAAATGATACACTTTATAAAGAAGAAGACACTAAAGGACTATTTGAAAATGGGAACTCCAGTGAAAGTGATGCAACTATAGCAGACCTACTTGAGAAGAATAACATTCTAGATGAAGAAGTCAAAGGATTGAAGAGAGAACATGAAATCCAATCAGTAAGGCTATGTGAATTGACTAAACAAAAAAAGAAAGTTGAGGAATAAAAAGTCATGGCAAAAGAAAATAAGAGACAAATGTCAACTAGACTTGTTGAAAGAATATCAAATGTTTAGAAGCTCACAAACATTCAACTAGACATGGTGAATCAAGTGCTACTTGCAAATGAGGAATTGAACAAAATGGATATGGAGAATGCAAATGTGAGATCACAAAATGATCAACTGAGGAATGAGTTAAGATCTAAGAAGGAACCAGTGCAAAGGATAAAAAAACCTTATGAATCTATGATATTTTTAAGAAATGAGATATCACCAAGAACACCTAGTGACACATTTGGACTAGCATTCACTAAAGAGGGAGAGTTGTCAAAAAGTAGAGAACAAAGGAATGCAAAACCAAAACACAAAAAACCTACATGTCATCACTGTGGGAAACTTGGACATATAACCAATATCTGTAGGGGCACAAATGGTAAGAAAAATCAAAAGCTAAATTTAATGGACATTGTTTTAACTACAAGAAATAAGGAGACCAAGCTCATGAATGTAGGTTAAAAGCTATAAATACACAAAATTGCACCTATATTTGAATGTCATTGCTAAAGTTGTTAGAAATATGGACATAGAGCTCAAGAGTGCAGATCTAAAGAAAAATCCAATTGGACAACCAAGAAGCAAGGGAATGCATCCAAACAAGGTAACTCCTAAAACTAGGATTATAACACATGGTATAGTTATCATTATTGTGGAGAATATGGTCACATTGTAGAAAATTGTATTAGGAAACATTTCAGGGGAAAATAGAAGAGTGGGTTGAATGGAATCTTAGTTTGCTTTAGTTGTCATAAGATTGGAAGTGTAAGAAAGAACTATAGGGCCCGAGCACTAGCATTGAGAAATGAACACAATAAAGGAACAAGCAAGGTCAATGTAGAACAAACAAGCAAGGAGATGAATAAAACTTTGAGAAAGAAGGAAGTAGAAGGTAGTAGTGGAACCAGTGAAGTTGAGCTTAGCCATTCCAATGGATCAAGTGATCACACCACCTCAAACTAAGAAAATAAGGTACATAAGAAAATTTTCATTCAAATGTAACATTTTACATCAATTATTAACATAAGATATGTTAAAGTCCATATCTACATGAATCAAGATGCACTAGGAAAAACTTAAGGCAAGAATTAAGGAAAAGAAATCATATGCATAATAGATTTTGAGTATCAATATTAGTGTCCATAGTGACCGAGTATGACTATATAAACTGAGCTTCCATACAAACCAAGTTGGAGACCAAGCCAAGGCATGGAAACAGCAATGGTGACCAAGTGATGGTCTTAATTGAGAAATGAGAAATATGGTGTTGAGACTAAAGGATAGTTATAATGCATACACCATAGTATGAATAATTTACTGCAAACCTATTTCAACTGATTGAAGGTATATATCAAATTTTGAAGTCCATTTTTATTCACCCAAAGATTTAGAACTCACACAATGATTCAAGAGCAATTGAAAAAAGAGCAATTTGTGTGAAATATTGTGTGATTCTATAAAGTGTCATAGGCAAATTTCAAAGTGAAGTAAGGCTTGCGAACCAAGTTGAGTTAATTTGTGAAGCTATTGAATTTTTTTTTAAATCCTATTTCAAAAATGGCATCATCTACATTTGGTACTAGAAAGGAAATGTTGAAAGATAAAAATGCACAAATTAAAAGGAATGATCAATGCCTCCCACAAAAATTTAGGGCATACCTTGATGTTGTGTTAATTGGAGATCCATCAAGCACTTTATCATCAATTCTTCTCTAAGTCATTATGGTGCATGATGTTCACTCAAGCTACATGTGCAAGATAGGGGAGATTGGAGACTTTGAACTTAATGCTTATGAAAGATTGTGTGAAAATAGAGTGTTAAAGGATTAGAATAGGATTGTTGCTAAAAAAGGGCTTACTCGTGCCCTAGCTTTTCCCAAAGTCTTTAAAGTTGAATAGATCAAAATCATTTTAAACAAGGTTCATGATATGAAATTGTGACTGGAAAGTGGGCCAGTGGAAATTAATAAGGTGATAATTCATCATGTGACAGGGTATCCTACCTTAGATTGAGTGAAGACATTGCATTTCTCAGTAAGGAATGTTATTGAAGAACAAACAAAGGCCAAGTGGAAGGGTTGAGGCATGGCCATAGATGGCATTAAAGATTTAGTTATTGAATTCATAGTATGTGTAATTGCATATAAGTTCTATCAATCAAGTTGACTGAATAGCATGCCATGCATTGCAATGGACTTAGGACACAAGCTTGTTAGGAAAGATCATAGCTATGATCTTTCTAAGTTGTAATTGCAGTAGTTATCCAAGAATCTTGGAGCAATCAAGAAAGTGAAGAATACATCATGTAAGTTTGGATCACTCCCGATGTACATATTATTCTATGTTTAAAATTCATTTCCAACTATAGGTTCTATAGTGTGGGATAAGACAAGACCAATGACCAAGAAAATCAATTTTTGTATTGAACAATTGGGAGAAATTTTTGAGACAATATTACATGAATATTTCAAGGAGTTAAAAGAAAAAATGAGGAATAGATTAAGAAATCCCCAATCAGTTGATGATCACTATTATGATGACATTTGCTTCATGGCGGACACTTACAAACATGATGTACTACCAAGGGTTTCATGGATAAGGCCTATGTAATATGAGGTAAATATAGATGAAATAACTATAGTTGTGACAACCTTGTTGTTTGAAGAGATTGTCAAGAATGTCGAGCCATTCAGCACATATGAGATGACAAAAAAATTGATGATGAAAACTAATATGCCAAAGATGGACATAAAAAGAAGAATATGATTATTGATCTTGAAGGAAAACTTGGTAAGGGACCCTTACAAATTACTAGAGGTAAACAAGAAGATGAAGAATCTGAAGCTAAAGAAGTTGAAGAATCAAAAGAAAAATAATTAGTGGTTGTCGAGTCTAAGACAATAAAACAAAATAAAATTGTGATTGTAGATCCTAAGGTCAAGAGGGATTTGAAGGGAAAAAATTATACCTCATACCTCTGCACCTCAAAGAAGGATAAAAAGACATGGATCTAAAGCAATATCCCCCATAGTTACCCCAAAGAAAGGCACCTCAAAGATAACCAAGACAATTAAGGGAAAAGTCACACCAAAGAGAAAACAAGTTATCAAAGGGACTGAGTAGGGTCAACAAAGGAAACCAAGAAGGAATCTAGTTGTCATGCCTAATGATGAAGAAGATGAAGGAGAGAAAATTGAGTCTAATGATTTGAGAAAATTGTAAATTGTTCCTAGACTACCTCCTAAGAATGTTGATCAGGTATACGAAAGTATAAGAAATTTAGCAAGAGTTTTAGGTTTTAAAGATATTGATGATTCTTTAGATAAAGAAAATAAAGAAAATATTGAACAAGCAATGTTGGATATGATGGAAAAGTTTAAATACACACCTATAGAGTTAGGAAAAGGTATAGTAGAAGAATTGTATAATAAGTTAGATGCAAAATGGAAATGGGTATTGTCTACAAAAAGACAAATAAGGGAGACAACTCTAGCCCAAGAAATTCTAGATTTAGTGAAGACTCACATGTCTATTACCATAAAATATTTTGCAAAGAAATTTGTGCCCAAGAAAAGGGCCTATAAGATTTTGAAAAATTAGATAGAAGAGGTTGTGCAAGAAAGCACATTAGAGTATAAAAAGGCATTTGGGTTGTTAGCTCTTCCATCAATAGGAGAAGAGGAAGAAGAAGACACATAAACAATTGAGCCAAATAGTCTAAAAGAGTAGACAAGAAGAAAGGAAGAGGAGAGTGGAAAACAAGATGTTGACACCACTGAAGACATTCATGATGAAACACAGAAAAATCTAAATGACTTGACTGAGGAAGAAATTAAAAATGCAAAATTGATGAGCACAACCTTAGATACTCCTTTTTCATGCACCAATCCCATGTCAATACAAATCAAGGATTACCCAAAGATTAAGAGTACACCAATTATGAACATATAACTGATGGTAGTCATAGTTGAGGAGAAGGATCAACAAGATGTAAGTATCAAGGAATAGGAAGAATCTCTCATTGTGATTCAATATCCAAACCCTATAAGAAGAAGAGAAAGAGAAAGCATATAAATTGAAAAATAATGCCTCAAAACCTCACATTGAGGGAATAAAGGAGGTTGAACAATAGTATACTAAAGAGTCTCATAAGTTTAAAGAGGAAATCCAAGCTCTAGTAAAATTTCCACGTGTTATTCCTACATCTACTGAAATATTGATTGCTACACCTATACAAAAGGTCATACCTACTCTAAAAGAGAGTCTCACAACTAGATACGGACCGAGTGCTAAAGCTACACCATTGCAAATTATAGTGTCAAGTGTTAGCACACCAAGGTCTAAGAAGGTGAAGAAAAAGAGTAAGTCACATTGGAAGCCAGTCACATTGGACAAGGTCATTGTTATGCCAAAGTATGACCTAGACACAATTACCTTTGAAAAAATACAAATTTTGCAAGAACTCTTACATAAGAAGACCAAACAAGAGGAACTATGAAGGGAAAGACAAAAAAATAGGTATTGCATGAAATAAAAGACATTTTTGTTAGATACATTCGACATTCATATTGTTAATGAGAAAAAACCAACAATTGATCAATTAATTTGTAATGTTGAGATATTCAATAATGAGGACATTGAGGCTTCCCTACAAGAGAAAAATAGGAGATTGGAGGAAAAATCTTCTAAGCTACATTTTGATAGATTTGGAGATATGGAGGGCTTAAAATCTAAAGTCCAAGAATAGGAGCACCTTCTTAAAGAGAAGGAAGGGCATGTTATTTCACAAGTTTAACCTTACAAACCTGTTGAAACTAATATTGAAGATTTGACTATGAAAGACCCTAACAAAGGAAAACAAGAGATTGTGGGAGTGCAAATCAATGAGCCTCAAGCTCTTCCCAATAAGCCCACTAGCCTTTTCATGTCTAAGCTTGATCTAGAGTTAGAAAAGGCTAGAAAGGAAAGGGAAGACTTAGCAAAGAAACATGAGAAAGTAGAAAATGAAGCTTAGGTAGCTAAGACTAGGAGAAATATCCAATTTATTAAATCTAACTCTATACTAGCTTTTCAGCCAAGCCAATCTTCACAAGGTACCTCATTTGTGCCTACTACTGGACCTATAATAATGGGTCAAATCTCTTCACAGTTAGCACATGCCTCAACTTCTACTACTATTAACCAGATCCCTACTATTGAACAAGCCCAACAGCCCCAAGTCCCTAACCAAAGTCAAGCTATTGGGGAAAGTACATCAAATGTTGTAGGTTTCCAAAGGAAACCAATTTATATGGAAAAATACAAATAGATATCCTTCTTAGGTACCCCTAGTTTCCCACATCCCATCTCCAATGACCTTAGAGACAAGGTCATAAAATTCACTAGAAATAATGCCATCATTGGTGAGGAACACCTCAGAAAGTTCATTGACATGCACAATGACTATGAAGTAGAACATGAGGATGTGGTGATGAAGATTTTTATTTATTCACTTATAGAGGATGCCAGAGATTGGTTCAGAAGATTACCAAATGATAGTGTAACCTCTTGGAGTGACTTAGAAAAATTGTTCAAGGAACAATACGATGATAACACCAATGCTAGCTTTGTATTAAATGAGTTCAATAATATAAAGAATGGTGCAAATGAGTCCACTTTTGATTTTAATGTCATATTTCAGAAGGGATGTACAAACTATTCCAAGTAATGAGGTTGAATGAGGATGTGTTTCTCACAACCTATTTCAATGCTTTTGATTGTAAAAAGGCCTATAACCTCAAGGACAAGGATCCTAAAACATTGAGGAAGGCTTACAAGATGGTAGTAAATATAGAAAATAATAGAAAAGCTTCTAGTAAAGTTGGAAGAAGGGATGACCCTAACCTTTTCAATCCTAGAAATAAGAAAGAAGGTGAAAAGCCTACTATAGGAAAAAAGGCTAAGGAGTAGACAATGGGTCAATTTTTGACCCTATTAAAGAAAATAAATCCACTAACCTATCAAGAAAATAAGCGAAGTACTACCAAGAAGGCCCCTTTCAATAATAATTTTAATAGGCAGCCTAGAATGCAAATTATCCTTATATTACTCAGCAAAAGGATGTCAAACCAATCCTAGTCAAGGAAACAAAGATAAAGGCCCCCCAGACCCTTTACAAAGGAATTCAATAAACATGACTGATGAACCACCTTGGTGCAATCTATGCCAGTTGCCTTATTCCCCTTATTTTGGTGCAGTAGCCCAATCTTTCTCTACAGATCAACAGGCACAAAATGAGGATGGAAATGAGGGAGAAGATGATGAGGACATAGGCTATAATATGTTAAATTTATGTGATGATATATTCGAATTAGACTTAGGTGAATCTAAACATGATGTTGTGGACCAAAGAAGTGCTTATCAAATACACCATCAACAAGTATTTTTAGATGGTGAGGATTATGATGATGATAAGGTATGCAATGCATCATCCAATGCATCCCACACAAACTTAAGGAATCCATCCAAGGAGGAGATTTATAGGATTACTGTTGAGATGATAGATCAAGTTCATAGCACCTACAATCTGAGAAATAGAAATGTCAACAATATTATTGGTAAATCTTATGGTATATTCATTAAGGATAGTGTTCAAAAAGAAAATGATGAGAAAAGAAAAGAAGATCCAGTGGTTGCAAAGGTCAAGGACATTAAGACAAAGAAGTGGGAACCAAAGAAAAGGGTGCAATTTCAAAGAGTTGAAACCATCAAGACAAGTGTACCAAAAAAGAAATCAAATTATGATATCTTCGAGTCAAAGGATATTCCTATTGCTCAAACACCTACAACCATAGGTATTTCTATTAAGCCTACCAATTATGATCCTATTGACATGATTTCAATTTTATAACAAATTACTATGATGGTTCCTTTATTAGAAATGTTTAGGATAGAGGAAAACAAAAATAAGGCTTTATCTTGGTTGGAGGGGATAGGAAATACTAATGTTGTCACACAAGAACCCACAATCTTATCATCTGACACATCATCTATGGTAAAGGATAAAGAAGACAAAGAAATAATGTCCCAAATACCACAAATGTATTTGTACAATTCATCTATAGCCTACCTAGATGATATTGACCCTCTTTTTCTCAGTCTAGTTATAAATGGTAGAACTTTGAGAAATCGCATAATTGACTCTGGTGCATTTGATAACATTATGCCTTTTAAAGTTATGGAGGCTCTTGGTTTAAAGAATAATACCAAACATGGTAGATGTAGAGCAATGGATGCTAGAGAAGTAGTAGTCGTAGGTACTATCAGTTCCATACCTTTCAAAATTGTTGCTTACCCTAATGTAGAATTGTTTATGGTTGTCCTTTTAGTTGACATCCTTCCCCATTATGGAATGTTTCTCTCTAGTAAGTGGAGTGCTATGATGGGAGGTAGCTTGCAGTGTGATTTATCATATGCTACTTTCCATATAGGAGAAAAGGCTATCAAGGTTGTTAGGGAGCCAAGGGTTACACATATCTTTGAAGATAGATAGTATTGATAAGGATGCTACTTGTTTTCTAAACACTAAGGTAAATGCATTTAGGTTAAAACTTATTATCCAAGGAATTGAAAAACCACCTCTCATGATTACATAAAAGGTGACTAAATGTTTGGACTCATAGAAGGTATGGACCATGTATTTTGATGGGGGAAATTCTAGGGAAGGTTCAAGAGCTGGGGTAGTATTTATATCCCCAAAGAAAAACATATTTAGATACTCATTCACCTTGAACTTCACATGTACCAATGTAGCAGAATATAAAACACTAGTGCTAGGACTAAAAGTTGCAGCTAGTCATGGAATCAAGAAGCTTCATGTCATTGGGGATACTTAATTAGTTGTGTCTCAAATTAAAGGAACATATGGCTCCAAGAATAAAAGACTAAAATAGTACAAAAATGATGTCTGGGATCATATAGAATTATTTGATGCCTTTGGCATCTCTTGGATGGATAGTAGTAATAATAAAATGGTTGATTTGCTAGCTAATATGCAATGAAGCTAGATGGCATTTCATTTGCTGGTGTATCTACAATTGAAGTGTAGAATCGGCCTTCTATTCTTGACAATGTAGAAAATTGGCAAGTTTTTGAAGATGACAATGAAATTTTAAATTTTTTGCTTAATGAAGATAAATATCTTGATCAGGAATCAGATTGTAGTACTTTTATGGAAATAGTAGATGGAAAATAGACCATCTTTGGTCAAGAAATCTTATAGCTAAAAACTAACAAGATCCCTAAGGGTTTAGTAGTGTTGGAGAGTGCCTTTGATAATTAGGATAAAATGTAGGTAGACATCAAAGATAACGAGCCTTAGGAACTTGAAGAAATTAATTTGGGCATTGCTGAAACTTTGAAAAACATATGCATTGGTAAGACCTTATCTCTAACAATTAGGAAATCTTTGATAGATTTGTTGAGGAAATTTAGACCTATCTTTGCATAGTCATATGATGACCTTAAAGCCTATAGAGAAGATCTTTTTCAGCATGGCATACCTCTTAAGGAGGGAGTCAAGCCTTTCAGACAAAAATAAAGATATGCCAATCCCACTTTAGCTCCTAAGATGCAAGCAAAACTCATGAAGCTTAGGGATGGGGGAATAATTAAGCCAATTAGGCATTCTTCTTAGGTGTCTAATCTGGTACAAGTCAAAAAGAAGAATGGTGACATTAGGCTTTGTGTCAATTGTAGAAATCTGAATGTTGCATCCCTAAAAGATAACTATGGACTGCTTAACAAGGAGGCCATGTTGCAGTGAGTTACTGGCTCCAAGCTAATGTTAATGATGGATGGTTTCTCTGGATATAATTAGGTTTTAGTGGATGAAAAGGAACAATTTAAGAAAGCCTTCACTACACCATGGGGGATGTACATGTTTATGTAAGAATGCCCTTTGGTCTAATAAATGTAGGGGCAACATTTCAAAGAGCCATGGATGTAGCTTTTGATGAGTATATCAATAAGTTGATGGTTGTATATCAAGATGACCTAACTACATATTCAAAGAAGACTAAAGATCATTTCAAACATTTAGAAAAGATTTTTATCAAAGCTCTAAAATTTGGGTTCTCTTTAAATTCAAAAAAATGCACCTTTGGGGTGATAGAAGGAAAGCTACTTGGCCATATTGTATCCAAGGAAGGGGTCAAAATTGATCTTGAAAGGGTAGTAGCAATTGACAAACTACTAAGACTTAAGAATGTTAAATCTATATAGTCTTTCTTTGGGCAAGTGAATTTCTTAAGGAGATTTGTTACAAATTTTGTTGAAATCAGCAAACTAATCTCAAAAATGCTCAGGAAAGGAGCAACTATTAGTTGGGAAGGTGAGCCTACTATTGCTTTCCAAGAAATTAAGAATGCTATCAAGAATGCACCAGTGCTTAGGACCCCTGACTATGAAAAGCCCATGCATATTTTTTTCCTTTGCATCTTTCCATACTATTGTTTCTATCCTAGTACCAAAAAATTGAAGATGGACATGAAAAACCTATCCCATTTTTTAGTAATTCCCTACAACCTATTGAACTAAAGTATGAGATAAATAAGAAACAAGCATATGCTCTTGTTAAAGTTGTCAAAGCTTTTAGATTTTACCTAGTGGGTGTTGTTGTTATTGCCTTTGTACCTAGTGCAATAGTGAAGGATATTTTTTCTCAGCAAGAGGTGTCTAGTATAAGGTGTAGATAGATAAACAGAATCTAGGAATTTAATATAGATATTCAAATCACCAAATTGGTGAGAGGACAAGGATTAGCTAAAATAATACCTTAGTCAAATCTAGATTCTAATCAAATTAATGTTGCAAATGGAGATTTATTTTCTGAGAAATGTGATATAGATCAATGTGATTGGTATAAAGATGTAATATACTACTTACAACATATGCAGCCTCCGCCACATTTGACATATAATGAAAGGGGGACTATCAAATTACATTTAGTTAGATACATCATTGTCAGTGGCAAGTTATGGTGGAGAAATTTTGAAGGTATACCTTTGAAATGCATTGATAAAAAAGAATCAGAAAGAGTACTGAGTGAGATGCATTCAAGGGTATGTGGTGGGCACTATATGGCAAAGACTACTACCCACAAGGTCATGAGAGTAGGCTTTTGGTGGCCTAGCTTGTTTAAAGCTACCCAAATCTTGGTTATAAATTATGATCCTTGCCAAAGATTTTCTAGAAAGTTAAAGTTCTCTGGGAACACACCTTTGAAATTAGTTGAAGTCCAGACACCCTTACAGTAATGGGGAATGGATTTTATATAAGAAATATCACCTAAGTCCAGTAGTGGCTACTCATAGATACTAGTTGCAACTGATTATTTTAGTAAATGGCTAGAAGCTATCCCTACAACAAAAGCTACTAGTAAGGTGGTAAATGATTTCCTTCTGAATAATATCATTACAAGGTTTGGATGTCCAAAGAAAATAGTGATTGATAATGCTATGTGTTTTAGGTCTTGTGACTAATATAGCATTACCACGTCAATTTCATCACCCTATAACCCCCAAGGAAATGGACAGGTTGAGTCTACAAACAAGAGCTTGTTGAAGATCATAAAGAGAACTTTGGAAGACAACAAGAAAGCATTGGGTTCAAAATTACATTTGGCAATCTGGGCTGATAGAATGAAACTGAAAAAGGCAATTGATATTGCACCATTTGACCTAGTATATGGAATCTAGGCTAGAATGCCTCAAAACAACCTCATAAGCCTGTATAATCACATCCAAATGTATGATGAATATATCATAGATGATATGAAAGAGAGGATGGATGAATTAGCTGGATTGACTGAAGCTAGAAAGGAGTCGTCTGCAAGAAATGTAAAGGTATAGTTACAGACTAAGCATCTGTATGATAAGAAGGCAGTGGCTAGAAAGTTTCAAATAGATGACCTTGTCCTAATGTGGAATTCAATGATTGAAGATAAAGGCAAGGATATAAAATTTGATCCTATATGGTTTGGCCCTTATCTAGTTGACTCTACATGGGGTGAAGATTCTTACTTTATTAAGGAATTGTTAGGGAGATTTCTTGAATTTCCAGTTCATGGAATTTTTTTGAAAAGATACTTCTGTTAAAGGTATTTATTTTCCATGAACAGTAGTTAGGTTTGTATATCCTTGTACATTTCTGTAATTTCCTATGCATATGTAAATAGTCCTTGTACATATGAATATTTTTTTGTACAGTTTCAAGAAAGTTATATGAGGTTGTCATGCGTGTGGTTCACTTTACCCAGAGAATCTAAATTCTTGCATGGATATAGGTATCCATTATCCCTAGACAAAGCCACTGACAGCCCTCAATTTCACTATACTAAACTTTTGATCTTCATTGTGAAAATGATCTAAAATTGTGTTGTATTGTTAGGGTTTTGTGTTTCATTTATTGTTAGTTTTTAAAAGAATCCTAGCTAAATTATTTTACCCAAGTTCAAACAATGAAAATCTTGCCCTAGGATTTTATTTGGGTATCTTGAGGTTATATTATTATCTTTGCATTAAAAATTTCAATCAAAATTGCAGTCATTTTGCAATTTTGTCCTAAGTTTTTTAGGCGGGAGATTTTATATCTTTCAAACCCTAGAGCTCTAATCTTACGATTATGTCCTTGGCATCTAGTCGCAAGCTTTCCTTTTCCTACTCCCAATTTTACAACACAAGGTGTAGCTAAGGATCGTAGAGTGGTCTTTTAGATTCCCTGATGTTAAGATATGCTACTATCATAGTATCATAGGTTTCTGATGGAAGGTTACTCATGGTGTGTAATGTTATGAAAAATAGGCAGTCGAGGTATCATAAAAGCAGAATGGAGGAATTACAACCATGCGATAAGTGGCTTGACACAGGATCGTAGAAGTATGAGAATGTAATGAAGAAAGTAGAAGGCATTGATCCTATGATGAAGAGATGATCATGGCATCATAATGGGTTGTATAAGGTTTTTTGATGTCACACCAAAATCTCTAATCTTAAGATCATGAAAGAAGATGTTAAGGATCACGATGCTATAGGATTGGTGATCGTAAGATCATAAAGCCACAAATGAAAGAGCAATCTTACAGTTCAAGTAAGAAATGTGATGAGTGTTCTATCTTGATTTGTTAGATAATGCTAAGTATACAAGGTGTATTCCATGTCAAGTTGGTGGGACCAAAAATGTCTTTACATATATCTACAATATGAGAGATCCTATTCTATGATCTTACAACATGTAGTACTCTTTAGGATCTTAAGGGTAGTAGAAGGGTGTTGCAATGCTACAGAAAGAAATGCATCGAGGGATTATAGAGGTAAAGATTGATGTCAGTAATGTTATGATGAAGGAAGGTGACAGTTTCTCATAGCATCATAGGGGTAAAGAAGATGACCACCAAAGTGACAAACAGTCAGTCAAGCCACGATCATAGGATTGTAAGCCAAGGAAAAATAGGATGATATGCTATGCTGAGTAGTGTAAACCACTTCTCATGAGATTGTAAATATTTTAAAAGAAATCTTTGATGTTGCAGTAACTAGTGTATCGTAAGATCGTAGAGATTTTTCCAAGCCTTGCAACAATGTGATAAGGGTTTTGACTTTAGGAGATCGTAAGATCGAACAACATTTCTTCCCCACTTGAGATATTATGAGGGTTTTGACTCTGGGGTTAGTTGTGAGATCATAAACCCTAAGTTGAATTATGTTTTCCATATTTTGAGCTGGAAATGACAAAGGGTTCTTGACCAATGAGATTTAAGCAATAAATAGAAAGTGCAATGTTGAATAATAATGATGATGCTCCCCTAAGGTGACAGAATTAGCTAAATTTTAAGGCTTGAGCATGCTGAAAATAAATGCAAAGGGACATTAATGATGAACATTGAGTTATAAATATATTCTATTGATGAGTTGTAGTTTACCATTCACAAAGAGAAAATTTAAGCAAATGCAGAGTTTTCAGTACATGCAAACTACTATTTTCAATGCTCTGATATATTTTGTCCAGTGTTTTCAAGATAGTTTAGAATGTCTGATAAGGAAGTTGAAGAGATTCAAGTAGTGGATATGGAAGTTCCAGAAAGCTCCACTTCCAAGGGAGGAAAAACAAGACAGAAGAAACCAAACCAGTTTGTTCAAGAATGGTTAAAATTATTCCCAGGATCCTCAAATGCAAATGTAGTAGATGATCATGCTTTCTTTGACTTATAAAAAGAGATTCTACATGCCTTGGGGTCATGGGTTCTAAGCTTTTTAGGTATCCTACCATAATAAAGAGAAGAAGATCCCTGTTTGCAACCCTTAGAAGAAGAACTTGGAAAAAAATGATATTTCCAAAGGTCTTTGTTGATGTGGATTTGGTGAAAGACCTAATCAAGTCATACAATCTAGCCACCAAATCATTACATAGGAAAGATGGAACTATTCTATGCACTCTAGATCATGCCTCATTCATTGAAGCATTTGGATTAGATAGTACTATGAGTGAGGCAGTAGATTTGGATGATCTACTGAGAATATTTGAGAGAAACACCAAGGCATACATAGGAAAATCAATGCTATAGCATATCACCATAGACCTAAAGAGTGTGGATGATTACCTTAAGAAAGTGGAAAAGATGATGCCTTTGGATAAATTCGAGAATTATTTTGTGAAAATAGTATATGGTGTCCACAATGTGGTTGGCAAAGATGGATCAAACATGGTGTATGGAGCTGAATTTATTATTACCAGAGATGTGCAAGACTCCTACCATGGTGTAGAATATTATTATGTTAAGTTCATTCTGGCAAAGATGAAGGAGAATATTAAGCTAGCCCAGAGTGGAGAAATGAAGAATTTATGTTTCCTTCATTACTCACAATTGATGCATCTGATCCTATACAAGAATGTGGGATATTTTAGTTTAGATTTCATTAATCACACCTCTGATGCTAATGGAGAGATTCCAATTCAATTATGAACTTTGGTATAGGAAACTTATTATCAATATGTTGATTTTGTCTCATTTTTCAATAATTTTAGTGTTGTTATAATGAAAATGCTAGCTCTAGGTTACTTTAGGGTGCCTGATATTCTGAAGAGTCTTTTAAGACTAGCCCTACTCCCTAAGGGTAAGAGATTATATCATAATTGGGGGGATATTTTCTTATTCCCAACCTTTTTCATAATGAGAATATATGGTTGTCCCCTACCATCCCACATATTGCCAAAATTCATTCCTCCTAGGTTGGGTATCATTGAATTCATGTGGCAACTGCTTAAGGTAAACAGAGAATACTTAGGGCCCAAGGTGCATAGGGGCACTTTTTTGTGTAGATGTTTTAAGCTGGGAGACTTTTCAATTGGAAAAGAATCCCTAGACCATATTCATTCTTTCCTCCACCATTACAATTTGTCAACAACACCATATAGAATCTATGACCTTGATAATTGGATGAGGACTACCCCCAAAGAAATTAGGAATTATGTGTTGCCAAGTACCAAGGAGTTATCCCATGAGGATTTTATTCCTAATATTGTTGCAAAGAGGGAGGCAATAAATAAATTGGCCAAACTTGATGATGTTTTGATGGTAGAAAGGGAAATGAAGAGAGTGGATCCCAATTTTAAGGGATTTTATATGGATATCCCCTATCCTCATAGGATTAGGAAGATGGTCACTAACCATGTTAAAATCAGGGCCCAAATGCCAAAGAGACCCATAGGAGAAGAGGAGATGGTGTGTCCTAATAGCCCTAAGCCTGATGTGGTTCCAAAAATAGAGAAAGATGAGCCTGTTGAGGCATTATGGGTCACTAAGGGAAATAAGAGACAAAAGATTGTCCATATCCTTGCAGAAGTAAAATAAAAAACACTGCAAATTCTACCTAGTAAGAATTAGTACTTTACTAATTTAAGGCAAAGGTATATACAAGACAAGATCAAGGCAGCTGAGAATATACTCACAAACCTAGAGCTAGCAGTAGCAAGACTAGATAATAGGATCATCCAAGCCCATCAATTTATGGAAGATGATGATTTCATCAAATCAGCTGAGTTCAAAAGTTTTTTGTACAAAATAAAATAGAGTGAGTTGGTATTGAAGACTAAACTTGGAGAATCAAATGAGTAAAAATTAGAACTAGTTGAGAAGTTGCAAGCCTATGATCCTAAGAATGAAGTTATGACTCTAGAGGAGGTAAGGGACCTCGTACAGAGAAGTGGAATGTTTTTGGTACCTAGTTGGGATTTGGAGCAAGCATTTATGCTTGATCAAATTATGAGATAAGAAAATGCCATCTCATATGAGGCATATGGTGTTGATGGATTACAAAGAGGAATAGCGTTCAACATTGACACCAAGTCTCTAGTAGTTTAGACCATGGCCCCTGCATCAAATAAGCCTGAATTGATGGATGTGCAAAGCATAGAATAGGGCAACATGGTTGTGAAGACTTTACAGGGAACTTCAGGCACACAAATTTCAAACGCCACGAAGCATTTTTTGTTCATGAATGTGGCCAAGGTAGAAGAGATAGAGACTAGACTTACCAAGTCTGTACATGACTATATAGATGTGTGGAAGCTTTATGAGGATAAGCTTAGGAAAAGCCATGTCAATAAAGAAAAGTTTAAAGAGCTTGAGGCTAAGGTCCAAGTACTAGAGGTTGAAGTTGTATCCCTCAGAAAGAAACTTGTAAATGTAGAGCAAGTGGTTACTATAGTGCAAAACCATAAATAGGACAATCAAGAGTAGCCAACTAAGGACACAATTGAGGCCTCAACATAAATAGATGAGCTGGAGGAAAAAGATACAGTAGAACCTAGCAAAATGAGCATTAATGCTCCACCAAATCAGCAAGGAGATGAGGTAAGGAAATCTATCCTTAAGCGTATGGTTGGCCATAGAATTGAAATTATGAAGAACACCTCTCAACAGGCCCATACATTATATGTTTCTTTACAAAGTGTTGAGCAATTTTGCAATGTGGCACATTCATGGCTATCACCTACATTCAATTTGTGGGGGCCATATACTCAATTTTTAGAGAGGCTTATTATGATGATGAATAAAAACCTAGATTTTCCTAATAAAATAATCATAGTGAAGGAGAGCCTGGAAATAGTTAAGGAGATAATTAGTTTCTTCACTAGAAAATTACAAATTATACAAAGTAAACTAAAAAATTTATCTTAAGGAATTGAGCCCTGCATACCACCAATTTTAGATGATAGTAATGTGATGAAGGACTGACATAATTGGTCTAATGCATTCAGTGCAATATTGACTCAAGAGGCCACAGTGGCTATTTTTGGAGACATCAATGATGCCCCTTTCCATAATTTGATTGTCTCCATGTTTAGAGCATAAATGGATTTGAAAAAACTCGCAATGGAATCTAAGGCCATAATGGATGCCAGTTGGACTAAAGCCACTAAGGACCTAGAGGAGGTCAAAACTACAAAATGGACCATCAACTGAGAGATCTATATGTGAGAAGCAATGGGAGAAATAAAGGCCTTATTAGCAGGAAGCAACTGAAACATTATTAAGGTTAAAGTCAAATGAGAGATTAAAAGATAAGATTAGATACACTGATCACTTTATCAAAAGGAAAAATCTCTTATAAATGGGCCTATCAAATTTTGAAACTTTTGAGGTAGGAGATGATAGAAGAAGACAAAGTGGGGTAAAGATAAAGTTGCTGCAGTAAAGTGCCACCTGCTGACATTTCAACTACTCTCCTAATTTTGGATCAAGCACAAGAGAATTTTTTTAATTATCTTTTTATTTATGTCTTACCTTTCTCTTTTCCATTAAGGTAATGACATGTGTCCTCCTCCCATCTATAGCTTGTTGCAATCCTATATAAGGATTTCAAAGATGTGGAGTTGAGGTCGAAAGTCTATATATTTTTTAGTCTATGTTATTTTACAGTTTGTCCAATCTTTTTTTGATTGTATGAATTTGTTCAAACTTGTGAACTTGAGAGAATAATGAATTTGAATGATCAAATGGCCAAGTTCCAAGTTATGTTGTGAGTCTATATCTAGTGTTGTATGTATTTTCAAAGGAATTTACTACAAAAGAGAATTTCTGCATATATGTGTATATGAATTTTGTCTCCTTCCTTGCATATCTATGATTTTGAGATTGAAATGAGCAATGTTATTTTAGTTTAATACAATTCATATAGATTTTATATCTCCTATTGATTGCATTTAGTTAAAGGAATTAAGTAATTGCTTTCAATAAGAGGTAGGGTTTTGGGTATATGAGAAGGATATGATAAGAATGAAGTTCAAAGTTCACTATTGACAAATTTAATTGCAAGTCAGTTAAATAGGTCCAAGACTATTGGTACTGAATCTATATAATAATGGATAAGGCATTGATCACTTAATTTTAGTTGTAAGTTGATAGTTTATACAATTACAAGATATATACATCAATTATAACCAATTTTCCATTTCAAGTAATCAAGAACTAAAGTTGTTGGTCAGCCCATATTTGTAATTGCTTTCCTATTTATTATAAATAGCCATTATACTCAAGAAGTTTATTGCAAATCTAAGAAGAATATTATGACCAATTTTTGCTATAGGGCATAATCCTGAAGATAAGAATATCATAAAATTTGTTAGATAAATCCCTAAGGCTTACCCACCTTAGCCCTGCAAAGCCTAAAGTCAAGGGAGTATTCATATACTCTATTGAAGTTGGTCCAGAAGCTAAGATTGATCACACTAAATATAGGATTTTGCTAATCCTTAGGCTAGTTTTTGTCTTAAGTTTTCTAGTATTGGGTTTGAGGTACCTAGTAATCTAATAGATAGCCAATAGGGTGAATCACAATCATTGATTCATACCTAACCCTAAGTCACCTAAGTCTTCATAAGGAGGACAAACCCTAAAAGAAAGTGAGTGTTGAAGGAGCAAAGAGAGAATTTTTCATGCACAAACAGAGCATTCATGGTGGCTAAGGAGTTGTGAATAGAGTTATACATTATAGAATCAATTAGAGGAGAATAGATAAAAGGAGTTAGAGGACATAAGTGACACATTTGATCAGAGAGGATCAAGTACACATCAGGAAAGAGGTGATCTACTACCTAGCAGCAAAGTGTTAACCATAGGATCATTGTTGAAACAATCTAATAGGTGAATCAGTTAAATCTCTTAACAAAGTAATCCTAACAGGCTGTTGTAAATCCTTTAACAAGGTACTTACTTCATTGTGAGTTTTAATTCATTTAATCAGGCACACTTCTAACATAGTGTTTAAATCCTTTAACAGGGTAAGACCTAACAATCTTGTAAGCCTTTAATAGAGAAAACCTTTCATAAGGTAGATCATAGTTTATGATCAAACATTGTAGCCTTCATTGGATACACAATTACTGCAATAGTGAAGATTTGTGGATGTCATCCCCACCCCTATTTTACCTTCTCATGGGAGGGTTTTTGGGTAACCAAATATCTTCTGTCATATATGTGTTTAATGTTATTTTCTTTCATGCTATCAATGAATATGTTTGGCTAGCAATTTTAGTTTACATGCAAATTGTGAGATGGATGTGTCGTGAATTATTTTATGGTTAAATTTTTTAAGGATTGATTCACTTCCCCACCACCCCCACCGCTCAGAGTTTACTTTCCCTATTTTATTTCCAACAATATATATACACATGTGTGTGTATATGAATGTATGTATACATATATATGTGTGTGTGTATGTATATATGTATACTTATATATGTGTGTGTATATATATGTATATATACATATACATATGTATATGCATATACATATACATATGTACACAGACACACACAAAGATATATATGTGTGTGTGTATGTATATGCATGTATATATAATATTTAGAAAAAAAAAATCCACTATTTTGAATATTTGGTATAATAGGTGATTATATTGTACAATCAAAATATTTGAATATCTTTTGTTAATATAATATTATTTTAACTTATCTCACTTCTATTAAATTATTTAATATTTTTTCAATTACTTTATGTTATAGAATTAAAATATTTATCATTTTAGTTTAATTTATGCCTTATCTTGACTAAATAATAAGAATTCTTCTTGCTTAATAAATCATCACATCATCTACAAGTCCAAATCTTATATCATTCTGTGTTCTTATTTGTTTCTATCTTTCCTTTGTAGAATTTATTTTGTGTCACAAATTATTAATCTTGATTTCTCACTTCAAATTTGTATAACACCATGGTATTGAATCATGATTCATTCCAACACTTGATCACTTCTTCAAGATTAGAAATATATATGAGGTGAATCAATGATTTCATGCAAATATTCCATTTCATTCATATCAAAGACAAGTCATAATTCCCTTGTTCCTTAATTTGTTTTCCCTAGTGATCTATTGCTTTGGATAATAAGATTTATGATTTTTCTGTTAGCTTGACATTTCATTAGTCCTTGCTAAAACCCAAATACAATAATTCACAGAGCATATCAAGCAAGTCTTTTGTGACAATACCTATTCAAAATACATCTTTAAAAAGTCAATATTATGGGTCCACCTCAATTATAGTACTTAGATTTTTCACACATGTTCAAGATGCATAAATACTTTTTCACTTTAAAATGGACATAAATCCTTTAATTAAGAATTAAATTTCCTAGCAATGTAAGGGAATAACTATGTATTTAAACTAGTCGGGTATTGTATTTTAAGGTTGTGTGGAGGGCATCGTAGTGCAAAAGACCATGAAGAAAAAAAAATCCTTAATTCAAAAAACCTCAAGTTTTTTGGGGTTTTATTTTTTGTATGATTAGTTGCCATATTTCCAACCATAATTTAGAAAGTGCAATTCAAAATAGTGTTCATCTTCATCAATTTAGCATTGATGTTCTGCTTGTTATGGCTTCCATGGCATAGTTCATCTCTTTTTCCTCTATGACATCATTTGTAACTATAATATCCCAAAGCATCTCTAGTCTAATATGCCTTGACAAATGTCTATACCTTGTTCCAATACGCCTATTTGGCATAGACAAGAGCAATGGCTACCTTGTGCTCCCATGTGGCTTCTTAAGTATATTTTATGTTTAAATATAAGT
This sequence comes from Cupressus sempervirens, assembly GCA_028749045.1. NCBI lineage: Eukaryota > Viridiplantae > Streptophyta > Pinopsida > Cupressales > Cupressaceae > Cupressus > Cupressus sempervirens. Next base: position 655,355,505 of record CM053785.1, on the reverse strand, counting down.
AGTTAAGTATTTAAACAAAAAAATTTAAGTCTCTAAAAAGAATAATTAGAAATTTTAGCTAATTTAGTGGAAAATAAGTAATGACTTCTTATTGCCAAAAAAGACCATGTTTCTCCACAATTATTTTCCCTTTTTTCATATATTTTATTTATAATTTTTTCCATGTAAAAATGTTATTCAATTTAATAAATTAGAATTCAATTTCTTGTTTATAACTAAGCATAAAAATGAATATTCATGGTACAACCAGCTTCACAATTATTGACCTTCACACCTATCAATTACATTTGCTTCAAAGTTTCTAAAGTTTTCTTACAAATTTTATTTTTGTTGTCTTGAAATCATCACAAAAGAACTCTATCTCTTTGACTCATTTTGATAATAATAGACATCCCAATAAATATTAGAGGAGAGTTAAAAAAAAGATAGGTTTCAATGTGGATGGTTGACTCATTCATATTTGTGTTGTGATGTAGAGCCTAATCAGACTCAGAGATTAATTTCTCTTACTTTATTCAGTGTTGTTTCCCCCATATTATTACTACAAGGGTTTGGGGGTAGCACCCCTTGTAGGGTCTTGGGGAAGTGCCTCAAGTACACTCCCTATTGCAATATAGGGTGGGTTGAGAGACAATGCCCCCGAAAAAAATGAATTGACTATTGTAAAGACGTCATCTATTATTTTTCTATTGGACAACTTATTCTAACCCTAATTTTATAAGTGGAAAAATCTTGTATAAAATGGTTTAGGGTTAGGGATTTCATAATGTATGATGATATTGTAGCTTCTTGTAGTTGTATTGAGTTGTAAGGGATTGTGGATTGTAATCACTGGATAATAATAATGTTGGACTTGTTGTTGGTGGATGTAGCCTAGTGATTGGGTGAACCACATTAAATCTTTGTGTCTTGTGTTCTCTTCTATGTAATTTATTATTTTTTGATATTAGTTATATTTGAATGTAATTTTTATTTATGTCTATGGTTAATCCTAACAATTTGGACAAGGCAATCTAGTACTCTCCCGCATTGAAAATTTTCTTAATTTATGAAATGCATACCCTATGTAGGAAATCTTATATCCAATAACACTTAAAAACATACTTATGGAATTAGTTAAAAGATTCTCATATAGATTTGAACAATAAAAATCTCAAAATAATCAACATTGAAAACCAACAAAGTCTAAGAATACACACACACACACACACACACACACATTCTATTCTATCCTAAAATATCTTCTTTAAAATAATATATATATAATTATGAAATCTTACATTATTTCCTAACACTATCCTTAAAATAATTAGACCTTTGTTTTATATCTATTAATCTATCTTTGTGATAGAATGGTACACCCTAGAAAGTTATGACCATACCGATTTCTCACCTTTAGAACATTATAAAAGTCCTCCATTTTTTAATTCAACCTAATCCTATGCATATTCTATGTGTAATATATATTTCTCCTCAATTATGTGTTTATATACATTGACATTTTATTTTAAAATTTCATGGATTATTAATATTGTATTATTGAGGTTGATAGTGTACCTATGAGGACATTATTGGAAGAATGTGTTGTAAACCATTTCTTTACACCAAGATAAATCTATAGGCTTTGGATGGACTAAAGAATAATTGTTTAGGAGGTATGTTTATAGAAAAATAGATTTGATTTCCCCTTTGTCGTAAAATGCATTGTACATCATTGATCTATGCTCATCAAATGGTAATTGCTAAAAAACCTTTATTTATATAGAATCATTTTTTTAACTTTTCTCTAATCTATATTATTTTACTCTCTAAAATTGAATATAGAAAATTAATATTATAATAAATATTATTAAAAAAAAATCAAAGTTAAAAATATAGTCTTGCATAAATAGTTTAATTAAAAATGAAACTTCACCCTTTTAAAGATTTATAATAGAATATAAATATTTAAAATCATATATTTAAAAAATTAATTAATTAACAAATAAGAGTATCAACTCTAAGTTCTAAGACCTAATGCTAACCCTAAAAAGGTCCCTAATCTTATCCATGATTTCAATCAACAAAAAATCCTAAAGCAAACCATAATGAATAATCTTAACCAAAACTATAAACCCTAGTCCTAATCAAAACAAATTATATCATTATTCAAATAAAAATATAATAAATTTAAATGAAGTAAATGATTGAAAAATTTATTGAATAATACTATGATTATAACATAAATTTTAATAATATAATATAATGGAACGTGTTGTTTTGATTAAGTAAAAATAAGTTTCAAAGGACCCAAAACCTTTACAAAATAACAAAAGTCTAGAGGTAAACGAGAGAAGTAAACATTAGAGAAAAGCAGCATAGGACAACATGAGACAGACCTCCTAAAAGAACATCCATGAGGTCACCCAAGAAAAGCTAGAAAAGACAGCAAAAGAATAGTAAAAAAATAGCAACCAACCAACTAAGAAGTCTTTATCAGGTCAATAGCCTGATCTACTAGAATATACATGTTTTTAGCAACAGCCTTCACCTTGTCCTTTTTACTCACATCCTCATTCTTCTTAGAATGTGCTCAAGTACATTTTCTTGGTCCCTGAATCTCTGCCACCAGAGGGGAGTCTTTCCCTTTTTCATTCTTAATCTCCTTCAAAAGGTTACCCACATTATCAGCCATCTATTTAAACAACTTTTCCAAATTTCCTAGCTTAGTATACATTTTAGACACCTTCCCCTAAATAGCACTAATTTCTTTATCCATCACCCTTTTTTTGGTCTCGAGAAGTGGTATCTTATGCATGAGGTTTTTAACCTCTTCTGCATCCCCAATAACCTCTAAAACTATGTCAATGTGTTGGCCCAATATACGCTCACATCTGGCAGTTTTGCTGACTTGCTTTATTTCCTTGCCCCATTTGTTTCTTAAGGAAGCCAATCTCCTTCAAGATTATACCAAGGTTACCAAAAAGACCCTTGGATTACCCAAGCCCACCATCAATATTATCACCCAAATTAGGAAGATGCCCCTATTCCCCAACATCCTCATTATCTGAGTCCCCATTCTTTTTCTACTACCTCAAAGATTTTCTTTTCCTTTCTAGCTAGTGAGCCAAAGGCTCATCATCAGAAGGGGGAGAGGCCTGGTCATCTTGCAAACCCTTTATACCCTTTCCTTTACCTCCACTCCTCTTATTATAGTGATCTCTCACTAATTCCTCCATGAAATCACTTTGCCAGTTAGAACCACCTTCAACAACTATCTTTTTCTTCTTGAGCCCTTTTCAAATTCCCCATACCCGCTTCAACTTCATCTTGGGTATCTGAATCATAACCCTTATTTGGGAGACTCCCTTCCATATCTTGGTCTTCCCCTTTTGAATTGCCCCTAGGCTTCACAATTTTCTTGGATATTAACACATTCATTATCAGAACCATAAGACCCTCACGGAATACATGCTCACCATTTAGGTCTTTTTGAATAGCCTGAGTGGAAATACTAAGAGTCTACATTAAATAAAATGGGAAATTGATCCTCACATCATGCCTAAAGTGATTTTCCAACATGAAATAGTACCTATACAACTTAGTGAATCCCCCATCTAAAATTAGATATTCCATTATCATAAAAAGCACAAATCTCCATGGTTGAGAAACAGAGGTTGGGTTGAAATACAAATTACCTATTTTAACCAAGCAGGTTTTCTCCTACTCTATCTCCATAAAATCATCGATGGCCCTATCTGAGAGCTTCCTCTCCTAATAAAAATTAATCCCATCCATGTCCAGCCTTGTGGCCTCCCTAATAACTTCTTTGGTAACATCCATTCACTAGTTACCAACCATAATAGATCCATCCTTACAAGATTTGATAAATTGGTGTGTGATAGTAGGATTTTTACCTCTAAGCCTTTCCATGTACCCTGTGAAATTGTCACACCTTAAAAAGTCCCAGACCTTCATCTTGTTCCTCCACTCCAAGCAGCTTGTCGGCTCCACCTTTTTCCTTTTTCCTCCTATTTTCATTTCACCAAATTCACTGGTTTTCTTTCTCTAAAATGCCTAAATTGCTCTGTAACAAAAGGCCACACCACAAATGAAAAGAGAAATGGCACAAACTACCCAGAATCCATGTGAAATGCTTGACTTTCTAAAAATCATAACCCACTACAATTTGAAGGTCACCTCATAATTACAAAATATTGACACCATCATAGTTAAAATATTTTTGCCTAGATATCCATTTATCATAATTGATAAATTGGCAGCCATCTGGAGGTAAGGATTCATAAAAATCTCAATTGATTTTATGATCACTAAAGCATGCCACATTCATAGCCCAATCAATGATACAGTTTTATTGCTTCAAAAATGAGGATTTTCTTTTTTTCTTTTGAGTCTAGGAAGCCTACTCTATAGGATAGGGTAATTTTTAAGACATCTGAGGGAGCAGAACTACTATGGCTTAGGTTTAGGAGTTAAGAAGAAAAGTGTCATTAAGGATCTAGCAAGAAAATAAGGTAAATTTTGAGTGCTAAGGAATAGTGTGCACCTTGCACACTTGTCCACTTATGCAACGTGTGCATCTCCACCATGTCCCCATTGGCTCACAAGTTTCAAGGTGTGTACCTATGTACCTTGTGCACTTGTGCACCTTGATAAGGTGTGTACCCTTCCAAGCATGCCTAGTTCGTGCCTATGAATAGAGATAACCCCTCATTAATGCACTTATTATTATCTATGAATTCCTTTTTTGTGTGCCATTGTACCCTCCAAGGTCCACAACATTTGTATACTATGAGTATTCGCACTGATGAGAACAAGGTATAGACCTAGTGCAGATGTGTGCACCCCCCCTCCATAAACCTTACTAGAACACTCAAGTTCCAGTAACTCCACAAGTGTGCAAGTGTGTAACCCCAACTCCCCTTAGCCAGTCATGCGTAGGTGTGCACCATGCCCAAGTGTGCAATTGTTTACCTTATAACCTTTTTCAATCTTTGTCTAGTTTGCCAATTTTTTGAGTCAAGAATCTTTTTTCCTTCTAAGAACAAGATTAATCTAACATTTATCTTTTTTGCAAGTTATAATATCATCATCATTGTTGGGTAAAACTGAGGTTCAATTGGATAGCCTTTATATAGATATAGTTAAATCAAAAATTACCCTTAGAATGTCAATTCGAGAATCGTGAACTTGTGAGAGATATCACGGTTGTTTGCTCAAGGGATGAAGATAATAAATCAAGAGGTTTATGAATGAAATTATTACTTGTCGATAAATTGAACTGTCTAAATTATCCCACATCTAAGACTACTTTTGAAAATGGTTTCTAATCTAAAGTTCACACCTGGAAACAAAACAAAATGTCTTTATGAATGCTAAGAATATTATCAACACACTTTAAACAATTAATCACAAATACTTTTAACACTCCTCTAATTAATTAATCCCAAATACTATTAACAATCAATTATAGTCTTTTAAACAATTAATTTCAATGAATACTTGTTGCAAAGTTTTTGTCTAATGTAATCTACTTAGACTGCGACAGGAAGTTGTTTCAAACGAGCTAGTTCAAAATACAAGATGCGATAGGAAGTTGATAAAGGGCAACAAGGGATATTGTAAATAGCGACAAGAAGTTGTAAGTATTATAGTTTAACGATTGAAAGGATATAGTAAAGTGAATTCAGAACATGGTATTATGAATGCCAAGGCTGAATGGGGAGCGGTAGGAAGAATAGAACAAATAGACAGAAATATCAAATGATTTCTTTATAAGACTGTCACAGTCAATAATTCCATCTAACAATTGAATTCATGATTAATCAATAAGCTCTGTGTAAATTTGATTAGCAAACATATATGGCAACCTTATTATAAATGCATACAATCAAAACTAAGACAAACACACGCAATCAATAAGAAATGTTTACAAAGTAATATACTGGAATCTCACCAAATTTCCCAAGAGGGGGCCCTCCTCTGGTTCGCGAGGTGAGAGATAAAACACCAACTGCTACTTGAGAATTGTACTTAAAAACTTCAGAGATAATCTGGAATAGAGTATTTCTTATGGATTATTGATTGATATGTCTTTTAATTTACATTCACTTATATAGCCTAAAATCTGTAACTATATTAAAAACTACCTAGAATGACCGCTGGCATGTTTCCTAAACATGGATAATAGTTTGTTTTGGCCACTGGCAATACATAACAATTTATAAAATAGTCTGACTAAAATAACATATGGCCAAAACAAATTCATTCGAAACTATAACAAAATGACAACTTCAAAAACTGATCTTCCAGCTGAATGGCCGACTCTACATTCTCGCATCTTTGGTTCCTGTAGCAGAATAGATCACAATATATCAATATGTATATGAAAATCCACTCTTTTCAAGAAATATTTTCAAACCTTAAAATTTTATTAAATGCATTATATTCCTCAATAATTAATGGCATAACAGGGGTTTAGACAAGCTTAAGACAATGCAAAAGTTATAAAGAATATATAAAAACAAAAGTAGTTTGCACACCCATTAATTATCTTCCATAGAAGAAAAGATCCTACCTAAACTTGTGACCTTAAAATTCCAAGGAGTCCCTAAGAATTCATGCTTTATTGATTTACACTAAGAGATCAAAGATACAGATCTCAAGCATATAAATTGGAATGAATTCCTTGTTTTGTACAACAAACCCCATGAGATATTAGAGATGATCTTGTCACTCATTCAGAGTTTCTTGGTAAATGCAACATCACATCTAGCATTAGTACAGTCATTGAAATTGATTATGACCTTGGCCAAATAGTGTGTACCTAATGAGAAGGTGGTGAAGAGTGTGACAGGAGAAATTTTCTTAGACATCTGACAAGACAATATAGAGAAGGTATTCCACCTCCCTCAAGATAATAAATATAAATATATCATATATGAGAGTAAAGACCACTAGTACAATGAAAACTAGCAAGTAGTAAAGGACATAGTATAGGACAAGTACCTAATCACCATGACCCCACACAATAAGGGACTAGGAAAAGTGGATGACATGGGGGTACATGATTATCTATATTGGCTATTATATTGCCCTCCTAAGAAGAGTGATAGGACTATGTGTTGTGATCCATCTAGAGACATGAACGATTTATTTTATCAAAATAATAGAACTAGATGATGCAAGATTGATTGGGGCACCATCATAAGAAGTTCATTGGATGAGAAACTTACTTTATTTTAGAATGACCCATAGTTTATATAGCATCATATCCAGTCTACATGTTGGAAACTAGAGTGACAAACTATCTAGGTTTAGTGACAAGAGGAAACATACAAGATCCCAATGTGTGGCCACACTGTACCCACAAATTTGGTATACAAAAAGCTCTAGGATGAGATCCTAGAGTATAGAATAGTCAATGATTCCTCTAACTTTACCATAATCAGGTTCATCTAAGGGAATTGCATAAAAAGGCTATCAGTTGAGGCAACATATGGGGTAACACAAGTTTGAGGATACTTCATTCAATATAACACATTTACCTATATTTATCTATATTTGAGTGGTTGAGACTCTCCTTCACCCATAGAAGTTATCGTGCTACCCATTAGATAGGCTTGTTCTTCTTAAAATCATTAGATAGTTGGCCTCAACATATGATAGGGTTTGAAAGAAGTATAGGAAGGCATGGGTCTAACCTATTACCATTGGCAAAGACATGGTTCTGAGGTGAAGTAGAAGCAAGACATTTTCACCTACTACATGGAATGACAAAAGTATCCTCTCAAGGATTACCCAATGGCTTGCCCATATTTGATAATATTGGGATGATCCAATATGTTGCAAGAAAAGAGTTCATTCCATATGTCTCTATAGAAAATAATTGTTTGAGTTGTGTAGATGACAATGAATTATGGATAAGGGACTATTATAGTTTAAGTCTAGCACTGGAAGAGAAGGTATCAAACCTATGGATACCTCTTAAGGTGTGGAATAAGGATAGCCCCAATATCCTAGATCACATCTATAACAAAGATAAGATCTTTGGACATCTCATCATGAATACACAGGTGAATAGAGAGAAGCATGATGATATTAGGCTAGAAATGTTATTGGTTTTACAAGGGTTTCACTCAGATGATGTTCCTTATACTCCAACTCTAAAGGTGTCAAAAATACCATAGAAGGGAAAAGGGACCAAATTCATCATCCCCATTTACAAGGAGGATTCATCAATCAAACTTAAGATTGTTTATGGCCAAAAAAGGGATGTGGAATATATCTATAGGGAAGAAAAGTATAAAGGTAAGAAGAAGTGGAAGGCTATAGAGATAGAAGAATCATAGCCTAAAGAACCTCTTGTTTAAATAGAAGCTTCCCCATCAATACCTAAATGAATCATAGTAGAGATAGTAGTAGTCTAAGTGAAGAGAAGGAGATTGAAGAACAAGAGCACTCCTTCACCTCAAATTTTAGAAACTATCTTAGAGGTTGAAGAGGAAGGGGAACAAGAGGATGAAATTGAATATATTCCTTTGAATAAGAGGACGTGTTTAGGTAGGGCCACTAAAGAAGAAAGATGGAGAAATTCAACGCAAAGGCCCCCAATAGCCCAAGTAAAAACAATCCAAATTGAATTATCTACAAATCAAGAATAGGAAGGATAGATAGAGTCCACACTAGGGGAGGGGTCAGATTAGTTTGATTTTTCTAACTTCAACTTCATGCCCATGGGACCCATTTGGCGGAAGGAGAAATAATTGATACACTATGCCAGAATTCTTTGGGCAATTATGAGAATACACTACCTCCACTCCTACATGGTCTAGTAGGGATACCTCGTCTACCTTCAAGAAAGCTTGAGACACTGACTCTACCTCCACCTCTGCCAAAACAAAATGACATGTCTTTTCCCCTCCTATTACATAGAAATAGAGTCAAACCATGGAAGAGGAGGTATATGTAGTGCAAAATATAGAGGGAGATTTTGAAGAAAGATAGGTTGTTGCATTAGAAGAGGAAGCTCCACCTATAGTACAATCAGTGTCCTCCTCTCCTAGAACCATAACGGCCACCTCAATGGTGGAATAGCCAAGAGTAGAGAAGACCCCAAAGAGAGAAGATAAAGGAAAAGTACTAGCATCTACAATAATTTTTTCATCTTTTCAGTACATGTCTCTGATGGTAACTACTCCATCTTGGCTAAAATGAGAAGTAGAAACCCAGATGAATGCGCCAAGTTGTGGTGCCAAAAAGATGACACACTATTAATTTTTCAAATTTTCCTATAGTGTGCATGTGCTATGGCCTGAGCTCTACAATCCTTAGGCTTTTGGATCCTAAGAGTGCACACTTGCTATGTGGATTTACATAGCACATGTATGCTATGTGAAATATTATAAAAGGCTTGCAACCTATGGCCCATATCATTTTCTCTCCTTTTTTTTGTTGGTTTCCTTCTCTACCCCCAATAGCATGCACACATCTTTTGGAAGGTGAAATCTTTGCTCATTCTCCTCCTCAAAATGCTTCCTCATCACCAAATCAAAATCAACCTCATTGAGTATGTCTTCTAACCTTGTTTTTGCATTATTTTGCATGTTTTAGCATTATTTTGTATTTTTTTTAAAGTTTTTCTTCAATTTTTTTTAGTTTTTTGAAATACAATTGATTTCTTGTCAGGAAATGTGAATAATCAACCACCAAACACCCAACCTGATCAACAAAATCCTCCACAAAATCAAAATGAAAACCCTCCACAAGATCAAAATGAAAACTCTTATGAGGAAGAGAAAGAACCTCCACAACCTCCATCGATTGAAAGACCTCCTCCTAGAACTGAAGACAATATAATGAATGAAATAGAAAGAGGGAAAACTTAACTAGAAGCAATCATTGGTAGGCTAAAATCTTGCGTGAAAACTAATCCTATGACGGCACAATTGGTTTCCTCCCTTGAGTCCATTGTGAAATAGGTAGCTTATGTTAGTGGTTAGTTTGGATATTTGGCATGTTCAAAGAGGAGAAAAAAGAATAGATTTGAAAACAAATTATCCTTTGGAATTTTAAGAGAGAAGAACAAAGAATATATTTTGAAAACAAATTATCTTATGAAGATGTAAAAAAAAAGGACATAACAAAAGATGACATATGTGCATTGTTTAAAAATCCAGGAGAAGAAGAAACTATTAAAACTACAACTAAAAAGTTCCCCATCCACTACTGCATCCATGATGATATTAGAAATAACTATTTGGATAGGTGGTGGATGGTCTTTGATGCCCCTCCCTACAATAATCATGAGGTTCCAATATATTTCTTAAGGAAACTGTAGTATGAATTTTTCCTCAGGGAGATCCCCAATTATTTTGACATGTTCAATTTTTAGGGTAGAGGTGGGGGGTCATCAATTTAGAGGTCGGGGTCACATCATGACCCTAGTGTAGTTAGGACACCTGTTATCTAGCCACAAGGTGAGCATGTCATTATTCCTTTATTTGTGAAGGAACATGTAAAGACTGATACTCTAGGGATTATCAATCCTTTAACATAGACCCTCTTTCATTGTGCCAGTCCATTAGTTGAGGAGGAGCCTTCTTTGCATTGTGGTCACATGTACACATCATGTGGATCCTTATGCACATTTAGAAATCACATTGGAGGTACTATGGATGATGGGATAGTCACTGATGACTTCTCGAGTGAGACATTTGTCATTGACACACAGGTATATTATAATTATAATAAACTAATTTGATCACATTTCATATGTACAATGAATGACTAATAAATTAGCATGTCTTGACATTGTTCAAAATTCATGGTAAGAGTGTGTTGTCACAAAATCTTGCATCCTTGTCCAAATTTTTTACCTACGGACAACCTTGTGAAACATGGAAACAACCTTCAAGCTATGGGAATTGAACTATGAGGTTGAGTCTCCAGAGAAGGCCAACTTCCTTTACTACCAAGATGCACCTAACTAATCTTGGAGAGGGAAAGGGGAGAAGGCATGCACAAGATACTAACCTAATCTATGCTAAGGAGGTGATGCACTAAAATAGAGTGTTCAAACCAATCTCTACCCATACATACATAGTCAAATTTTTATGACATCAAAGATATATAGATTCAACTTGTTTAATGTTGTCACCTAAATTTGCACCCTATCAAATTACAAGAGAAATTTGAAAATTTAGGCCAACATTGGGACAGCCAAAGGCCGTGGGTAACCTATCAATGGTTGAACCTCTGAATTCTAGGCCGGCTCCTTTATGGGAAATCACCTGATTGATTCTTCTAACACTATTTTCTTGTTGAGAAAAGGGGGAAGGAAGATTGCAAAACAAAAGAAAAAAACTACTTCCTAAAAGGTGATGCACCAAATATGTTTAAAGAAAGGTTTCAACGAATAACAACCATTTCACCATCAATATATAGGAAAAACGCTTAAATAAGCACTCAAAATTTGTATTGGCCTGCAACAGTGTTTCACATTAAGGTTTTAATTCTCACTCATTAAGAAAAATAGAAATTTTTAACTTAATAAGATGAAAATTAAACAAAATACAAAAGGTGACCTGCAGACAAAATACACTCTAGTGACAGGGTAAAAATTGAGACAAATCTAGCAAGGACCCCTTGGATTCATAGACTAACCTATCAAATTAGAAAAACTACACAGTACCACAGAAAAAGATTGAGGTTTGAAAATCTTTTCCAAAATGAACCTGTAAAATGCTTGTCATATATTCAACATTTCTTCAAAAATAGTTACAGAAAAACACATAACAATACTCAGGATAAAAAATCACTCAATATTGTTTTGTATAACTCAGAACTGCCTTCTAATGAGCTCTAAAACTCATTAAGTACCAAACCCAATCCCTTGGGTCGTATGCAGAATGATAGCCTCCAAAATAGGGCTTAGAAACTTCAAAATGAAGTTCAATAAAGTCTAAGACTTCATTAACTCATAACTGCACCCCATGACTCATCAAAACCACCCAAAAAAAACTCTAACAAGTCATAAAGAGCCATAAACCAATAGGGCAAAGTCAAATTCGACCTCCACACTTCCTCCTAAAAAGGTTCCTCATGTTTCCAACTTTAACCTTTTCAATCAAGACCATAAAATACGGAATTAATTCAATTCTTCTCTTTTTGCATTTAAAATAGAAGAATATATATTTAATGACTTATAAAATTGTCATTCAAATACATCTTCTTTACAATGTGACATATATATATGCAAAAAGGAAATAAAAAAAAATTAATTACCCATAAGGTATTGAATAAAACCTTTCCCTTCTCTTAAATTAAACATAAAGTTTTCAAAAAAAATAAAACACCCCATCACATACCCCATGGACTTCAAAAGATCTTTCAAAATGATAAAGGGCAGATAAAATAATGAAAGAAACCTAAACCTTCTCATTTCCTCATTTTAGAAATTTTCAATGGTGAAGAAGATGAAGGGTTTGCTGATTCGAGACTGCCATAAAGAGGTATTTTGAAACGTTTTTACTCCTTGCTATGATAAACTTATGGCCTATATTCACAAAAGTTGTATTTTTCAATTGTTCAAAACTGTTCTGGAGTGCATCTTGTTTGGCGATAATAGCATTTAGAGCCATTTTTGTCTCTGCAAGTTTAGTCTCTAATATCATTATCTTTTGAAAGTTGAGATTTTCATTCAATGAAGATTTAGGATCAGAATTAGGCTCCAAGTTTTCTTTCTATTATTTGTCAAGCCGCTCTTGCCAATTGGGTGGAATCTTTTCTATTTCTCTATTGTTCTTCCTTCTAAGTGAACCCAAACTGATTATATTCTTCAATAGCCGCAACGATGGTCTAATAACCATTAACAGTCAAAAAATAGCCCAAATAACCCCTTGCAAGTCTTTTATCTTTCAATTGATTATCACCATCAATTTCTTCTCTATGATCATCAACCCTCCCAAACACATCAGGAACTTGTTCAATGTCAGTGGAATCCCGAGTTTCTTCTAATTGGCTCAACTGTTCTACATTTTGGTAAGGTGAATCTTGGTACTGTGCTCCTAATTCACTAGAAAATGGTAGTAAGTTTTCTTCATCTATTGATGTGGCTGAATATTCCTCATTTTCCATATTCTTATTCAGTGCACGATGTGCTTCCAAAATAGCTTTTCAATTTCAACATCAGCTCCCTCATTCCATAAACACAATATTTAACACTCTATGCTTAAAAAGTTCTTCTACAATCAAAACCTGTTCAATAATCTCCTGTGGCTTGAGATTTTGAAAACTTCCCCTCTGTCCAGTAGCACAAAATGTGCAAAACAGAGGATAGCATACTTGTGAGGAAATAGATGTTGTGAGACGGATATAGCCCCCCCCCTCATCATTAACAGGTATTCCAACTGTTTCAATGAGCTTGCTATCTTCCAGCTTTAACAAGATTAGTTTCACCATAAATGATGTCTGCTGGAGGTAGCCTTCTACTATCACTAACAATTTGATCATCAAGCATATTTTTTGTTCTGTCGTTACCTATACACTTGCTCTTTAAATGAATAGCTGGAGAAAATGTAGCTTTCACAAATATTGACTATGACTGCTATTCATAAACACTTGCCATGAATTGCTAAACGTAAGATTTATTTATAATGCCAAACCAATGATTCATTTATGCCCATATTTTTGGATTATAATTTTAAGACAACTATCGTTGTTTTATATCAAATATTCAAGACTTTTAAAATTATATTCTACACATTTGCGATTTTTGAATAGATAGACTTTTTGTTGTTTCTTTTTTGATGTCTTTCTAGACAAAATTACTCTACACTCTCGTTGTCTAGCATTCCATTTGTATATTTTCGTGCTAGTTAATTTCTGTTTCCAAGGCTGCCATGAATGGATTTGGCTCCCAACATTTTTTTTTATTTCTTTCTCTTACTGCAGATACATCACAAATGTTGCATATATTACTCTTTGTAACTGGATTTTTCCCTTGCTCTGATTTAACTGGCTCAATTGCATTTGGATTAAAAATGTTGATTAAGTTGACTTATAGGGTTCGAGCACGGGCTCGTGACACCTATAAACAACTTCATCAACAGTTGAACTTGTTATTGTTCATTTTAATGTCTCTTCTTTCTACACATGTCACAAACATGTTAATAATAAAATCACTTGTATGCATTGCTTTAATTTTTAGACTCTAATATTGCTGCTCCATGATTAATTGAATTCACTGTTCTTGTTCAAATTAGGATCACGGGTAAGTGGTACAAGTGTATATGAATGTTTTGCGGAACCATACATTGCTTAGATCCATATGGATCTAACCTGTACCTTTCTTTGACTTTTTTGCAGGAGTTGGATGCTTAGGGAACCAGGGAAAACTAAATTTCAGCAAGGAAACCTCAGGAATGCGGGCTTAGACCAGCCATATACCCCCAGGCAATGGTTGTTTCCCTTTCTTATACTCTTTCATGTTCATTTCTATCATTTATTCTATTTTCTACATGTTCCTTATTTTCACAAGAATAATGAATAGGTTACTCTCATGGCCTTGTGTGAGAGATTTTGATCACTTTTTCATTTAGTACGTTCTTTAATTCTTTAATGTATAAACTCCAAATTGAAAATTGTCATTGTTTGTTACAAATAAAGAATTTTCTCATTTTATCAATGCAATGTACTTTTTCCATTTCTATGAATATTGACAAATAAATGCAATTGATAAATAGTAGACTCGTGTTAAAACAAAATTTTGTAGGTAATAAAATTTTGATAACATTTAAATCCAACAATCACATGCAGATTAGACAACCAAAATGAATAACACAACGAAGAAGAGAGTTTACTTATATATCATTCATAGGTCAAAAGAGATACAATCATGTAAATTGTAGATAGCCATAAAACATTGAGAGAGGCAAATAAATCTTGCACAATCATAAATGGCTAAAGGAGATAAGGAAGAATGTCATTAGGTCCAAAGGCAAAGGGGATTTACAATGAACTTGCAGAGCAATATCAAAGAAAATAGAGAAGAGTAGACCCTAACAAAGAATTAGAACTTTTCTTTTATAGTTCAAGCATAACTGAGATATTTCTAACTGAAAGTTACTCCAAAATTAGTATGATTAAGTGCTCAGAGAACAATCAATGTGATCCAAAGAATAGATTTCAACTGATACACTTGTAGAGCGTGAGAATGATGAAACCCTGACATGGAAGAAACCCTAAAGTGATAGAAACAACATCAATCAATGCCAGAATTCCTCAAAATGGACAATCAAGAGGTGGAAGGAATGTATTTGCATCATTTATAGCATAGCAATAACTTTGGGGGGTTGGGATCGACCAGAAAGATTAGATTGCATGAGAAAACCCTATCTTTCTCCTTCTTGGCTCAACAAATTAGCAAAATCAATAGTCAAATTAGGTCTTGCAACCAAAAAGCACCATGTGGACTAGTAATATTATTTCATTTTTCAAGCTCATGAAGTCCTTGTGAGTTTAATTTCATATCATATGACCCTCACCACCTTCTTTCTCCGATTAACTTTTATACTCACCGTGGCTAAAAAACATTTAACTGTCATCATCAGCACCTTTCTAACTATTTGTGGCTAAACCTTTGTAAACTATGGGTCCTTGGACACATGTCAAACTACCATTATGTTGCATGAAATAACTACCTTGCATCTTTACAAAGTGACATAGTGACAACCATAGATCTTACTTCATCTGATAGTGAAAGAAATATATTGAGGAAACTAGCCCACAATAGCGAGTGCAAATCAAAACTTGCCAGTCGTACCCCTATCTGACAACTCTCCATCCACGAAGAAAGGGAGACCCACTTTGTACACATGTCATGCTATCACTTTCTCACAAAAACTAAAGTTCATGCTTTTTGGCAAAGCAAGATTGCAATGGTCGTAGATCCTGGAAGATCAAATGATGGAGAAGTTGAACCAACTAATGACTACACTGACCAAGGAAATGGGCCCTTGGAGTTACAAGGAAACATGTCATTTTGTCACTATGACAAAAGGGACTACATTTTCTAATAGTGATAAAGTGACAACACTCTATCCTTTTGCATCATATGGCAATCAAGATGCTGGCCCATGGAAAAATTAAAATGTGAAAACACTTAGGAAAAGATATAACCAAGGTCTTAAAGATTTATTTTCATGTGACCTAATTTGAGTATTTCAAATATATGAACATTATTGAGTCTAAATTCAAATATCGCTTAGTTTTGGTGGGAAGGTGAAATTAGCCAACAATTATGGTGACTCAGGGGGGATGCAAGCCTACTATGCATACGACCAGTGACTTGAAGCATCCATTGGGTAATAGAGTCATATAAATCATGAAGACCTACTCTACAAAACCAGAACACTAAAGAACTTGACCTCTATGACTACAAAAAACATAGGAAAATCCCACCTCTACACTCTTTATAAGACTTCAAATTTTTCATTCCATAGGAACAACACCATGTGCACCCTAGACTTCTTGGAAAATGGAAAGGAACTAAAAGAAAAACTATTGTAACTATATACATTATTTTACATATATGAAAATTTAAACAAACCCATTGACTGGTTTGTTAAAGTAGCTCCCCTTTCTCACCAATTGATTTATTCTCCCATACATAAGGGTAGCTGAAAATGACAAAAAGCATGACAAACACAATGCTACATGAAATACCTCCTTCCGAATGATGAAAATATTGAAGCTTTCTAGCACTGGGTCATTGTCAACTTGAGAAAAACATGCTTGCTCTTCTATGTTATCTTCATCCTCATGCTCATGGGTAATCATGACTGGGGGAAACTTATTGCTTTGTTGCAAAGCTAGATGCCTTATGGGGCATCCTCTTGATGGTGCAGGGACAAAGAAAGCATCCTTGACCACTTGATTGTGATCTACAAGGGTAGTCTCTAACTAGTTTGGAAATGGCTCCTCGTCCTATGAAGAACTAATCTCCACATCTTGTTGTTGATGAAGAACATGCTCTTCATAGGTAGGGGATGATGATTCAACATATATGGAAGAGAAAATGGCATCTAACTCATCCACAAGGTCATCCTCATCATCAATCTCCTCCATTATAGTTGCAATAACATGCATAGGTTGAGGAGCAACCTCATGTAGGTCAGCATGTTCTTCCTCAAGGACAGAACTATCCTTGAGGATCTTTTTCCCATCTTCCAAATCATGGAGGACTATTTGCTACAAAAAATGGTTCTCTTCTTGCTCAACTTGAAGCAAATCCTCATCTTCTTTCAAAGGCTAGAAATCCATGACTTGTTCCTTGAAAGAAGGAACAACCTTTTTGTCTTCTTCTTCTTCCTCAACAAAGGAGGGAAGCTCTTCAAATAAGAGGATTGGATTCTCTTCCTTCTCCTCAACCACTACATCCTTTGCCCCTTTAGTAGACTATAACTCCTCCCATGAAAAATTTGTGGGCTTGGACTCACTCCTCAAAAATTCCTTTTTTGGACCATCAGGAGTCCATAGTACTAGTATGTCTTGAAATAGAGAAGTAGCGATAAGTCCAGGGGGGTCATGACTAACCCAACTTTCACCTACAAGAGGTAGAGAGGAAACAATAGAAGGATCATCCAATGGAGGGGTTCCCCTAAAACTTGGGGTTATATATTTTGGGGAAGGTGGGGCATCTACCTCCTTGGCATATAGAGATGTCTGAATTGCAAATTGAGGTTCAAGGCAGCTTGAAATAGGGGGTTGGGAAGGGCTACCTTGTCTAAAATTGGAAAACCTCCTCCTTGGAGGCTATTTGGGAAAGCTTAAGCTTTACCTCCTCTAACTCCCTCATTTTTTTTCTCTTTTTCTGTTGATCCTTATTTGTCTCTGCTCCTCCTCCCATTAAAACTGGGAGAGAGCTTCCCAAGCCCTTTTGAAAACCATTGTAGTCTTAATTACCACCTCATAGGTATAAGAGTCATAAAACCATGTCTCCCCATCTCTATGCATTGCATCAACCCAAGACTTCATGAGAAGCATGATGTATATGAAGGCAAGGTTCCCACCATATGAATGCTCATAAGGGTTATAGACCTTTTCAAAAGTCCTTCCCAAGTTGTAATAGTTAGAAGATAGACCATTTATGCAACTGCAAAGCTCTTCCATCTTGGCTTTGGGAATATTATAAGGCATGGTGGGAAATTGAGTAGGATGATCATTTGGTATTGCAAGGGAGACTGAAACTAAGGTGAAAACTGCAAATGAACCTAATTTTTTCTCCTCTTGTGATCTGGATAATCCTGCTAGTCATAACCAAGTTGTGACTGACATAGGGAATGGGAGGGTTGAGAATATCCTCTTCATGATACGGGGGGAAATAATGGCTATTTCTATGGAATGGGTCCATGATTGTGGCTTCATAAAAACTACAAACTCATAGAAAACTTTAAAAATCAAAAGGATCAAGGATGATCTTTACATACTAGCATTGTGTCTATTTGGAACTAGTAGATTGTGCACTAGATTCATCAGGGTGTTTGATGGAGTGCCTTCAAAGGTTGATTTCACTAAGAATATCACCCAAATTCTCAATGAATGAATCTTCAGCTGGCTAACTAGTAGACTTATGAATCTAAATTTGTCCCATTGGGAGTGCAAAAAATTGTTGTCACAAAAGCTTTCACCCTTGTCCAAATTTTTTACCTAAGGACAACCTTGTGAAACATGGAAACAAAATCCAAGCTGTGGGACTTGAACTATGAGGTTAAGTCTCTAGAGAAGGTCAACTTCCTTTACTATCAGGATGCACCTAACTACTCTTGGAGGGGAAAAGGGAATAACGCATGCACAAGACACTAACCTAATCTATCCTAAAGAGGTGATGCACCAAAATAGAGTGTTCAAACCAATCTCTACCCATACATGCACACTTGAACTATTATGACATCAAAGACATACAGATTTAGACTTATTTAAATCTAACAATCACATGCAAATAAGACAACCAAAATGAAGAACACAAGGAAGAAGAGAGTTTACTTATATATCATTCATAGGTTAAAAGAGATACAATCATGTAAATTGAAGATAGCCACAAAACATTGAAGAGAGGCAAATAGATCTTGCATAGTCATCAATGGCTAAAGGAAATAAGGTAGAATCTCATTAGGTCAAAAGGCAAGGGGGATTTATAGTGAACTTGCAAATCAATATTAGAGAAAATAGAGAAGAGTCGACCCTAACAAAGATTACAACTTTTCTTTTATAGCTCAAAAATAACTGAGATATTTATAACTGAAAGTTACTCCACAACCACTGCCACTAAGTGCTTAGAGAACAATCAAGGTGATCCAAATAATAAATTTGAACTAGTACACTTGTAGAGCATGAGAATGATCAAACCCTAACATGGAAGAAACCCTGAAGTGATAGAAATAGTGTAAATCAATGATAGAATTCCTCAAAATGGATAATTAGGCAGTGGAAGGAATGCCTTTGCATTGTTTCTATCACAAAAATAATTCTAGGGGGTTGGGATCAACCAAAAAGATCAGATCATGCAAGAAAACCCTTTCTTTCTCCTTCCTAGCTCAACAAGTCAGCAAAATCAATAGTCAAACTAGGTCCTACAACTAGAAAGCACCATGTGGACTAGTAATATTATTTCATTTTTCTAGCTTGTGAAGTCCTCGTGAGTTGACTACCATATCATATGACCCTCGCCATCTTCTTTCTCTAGTTAACTTTTATATTCACTTTGGCTAAAAAATATTTAACGATCACCATCACCATTGTTCTAATTATTTGTGGCTAACCCTTTGTAAATTGTGGGCCCCTGGAGATGTGTTAGACTATCATTATCTTGCATGAAATAACTACCTTGCACCTTTACAAAGCAACATAACAACAACCATAGATCTTGATTCATCTGAAAGTGAACAAAATATACTGAAGAAATTGGTCCACACTACCAGGCACAAATCAAAACCTTCTAGTTGGACCCCTGTCTGACAACTCACTATCCACAGAGAAAGGGAGGCCCACTTTGTACATGTGGCATGCTATTGCTTTCTCACAAAAACTAATTTTTTTTCTTTTTGGAAAAGCAAGATTGTGATGATTGTAGATCCTAGAAGATCAAATGATGGAGAATTTGAACCAACTGATGATTTTACTACCCAAGGAAATGGGCCCATGGAGTTACGTGGAAACATGTCACTTTGTCACTATGACAAAAGGGACTGCATTTTCTAACAGTGATAAAGTGACAACCCTCGATCCTTTTGCATCAAACAGTAATCAAGATGCGAGCCCATGGACAAATTAAAATGAAAAAACACTTAGGAAACGCTATAACCCAAGGTCTTAAAGATTTATTTTTGCATGCCCTAATTTGAATATTTAAAATATATGAACATTATTGAATTTAGATTCAAATATCTCTTAGTTTTTGTAGAAAGGTGAAATTAGCCAATAGAGTGTTGATGGCCTTAGTATAGATTCTTGTATGTATAGATTTAATCATTTCAATTAATAAATATATTTATTAAGTAATCATATGAAGGATTGACAAAAAAAAAAGTATCCATGTTCATTAGTTCTCTACTAGACCATCGACATTCACAAGGGACTCTGAGCCTAGGCATGATACAAGCTTTGTAGAGGTACATTTGTTTCATGTTAATTTAATTCATTTGATTAAATTATATTCAATTATAAAATATATATAAATTGTATTATATAGTTTGCAGTTGTTGATGTTAGAGATTCCTCATCTTCGCCAGTGCATCGATCATGGAGTTATTGTCACAGTGACTAGTTCAGAGCCATCGACTGAAGTATGAAAAAAATTTCATCATTTTAGTTGTTATTTATAATAGTTAGTATTGAAATTTCAAATGTAATTTATAAGTATGTGATGAGGCATATTAATGTCTCAAATTTGATATAGTTTTTATATAGTTTGAACTTACTCTTTGAGCCTTGTGAAAAACATTTCCAACACATTTTTTTAAAATATTTTGTAAACTTATGCCAAGTATGGTTGGAACCTATTAAATTTTATGGGTAGTGGATATGACATACCTTGCTTAATATTATACATAACATGCAGTATTTCATACAAATATTTTAAGCTATGTTCTAATATTTGAATGAGAGTAGAAATGTTTTTGTGCATATGTTTCGAATGTTTCTAATTTTCAAGAAATAGAGAAGTGGCACAAAGAGTGGTGATTATTGTATTAAAGGAGGAAGTAATGAAGACCATTCATGGCAAAAGAAGTATAGATCAGTTCTGAATGATAACCCACGTCTGCAAGTAGAGTAATTGTTCTAGAAAAACTACGAAGAGCCAACTTGCTATATTTCCTACAAGTTTTTATTTTGTTTCTTAATCAATGTTTTATGTCATTGTTGACATTCCCCCTTCTTTTCTGGCAATGTTTGTTTGCATCTTTTATGTTATGTTTGTAATAAGTATCCAATCCTCTATATTTAAGGAAGAAGGGATCGTCTTGGGTAGAGGAGGAAAATATAATGAAACAATATTAGTTTAAGATTTGGAAGTTGCTCTTTTATGTTCTTCATGAATTATTCAGTCATGTAATCAAAGAATAATTCCAATGAGAGAGTGATTTTGGAATACTTGTTGTGTTCTTAGTTAGTTGAAGCCAACCAAGAGGGCCCACTTGGGAGATGGAATAGATTTAGGTAGAGTAGATTCATTTCTTGAAATCTTTTGTTTTAATATAGATTTACTATATTGGTCCTACAGCATAGTTACTATGAAAGTTCCTGTAGCACTTGTGGAAAATGATCATAGTGGATGTTTGAATTGTTAACTAGTTTAGAATTCCTTTTCTGAAGTTTTTACATTTATTTATTATTATTCTAAGTGTGCTTACTATTCTGTATCAGTAGTATAGATCACTTTCATGAATTTTACTTTCCTCTAGCATAGGTGTTGAGACACTTTAAGGAACTTAGTGCACATATTGTGCTGACCCATTTCAATTCCTATGTCCCTAGGTTCACAATTCAAGTGTATTTTTCATGATGGAATAGATAGTTCTCAAGAATGGACATATTATCCTTGAGAGAGGAAAAATGGTGTGATTATCTTGATCTATTAGGAAACCATGCAATATGATTGATTGATTATATTGATTAAGTTGTTATAGGGTCTTGTTACTTCTGATCATCTGCAAGCCTTTAAGGTGAATGTACATAGCATGACTATTTGATGGTGGTAAGGAAATAATTAATCTTGTGTGTACATATATTTGATTTCAATGTATAATCATTATTGTTTCATATATACTTTGATTGTATTAGTTGTCATTAGAGAGGAGCCTAAACATGAAGAGGATGAGTGAGTGAGTGAGGAAGACCCCGTCATCCCCATCATCTTCCTCCATGCAATGACCGAAGTCCTCTAGAGAAGAAGATATAGGGATGGACACACATATAGGCATTAGTGGAAATATATCTTAGATTTTATGTTAGTGGACATATTCAACATACATTTGATCTATACATGACATTACATATTTGATGTGTGACATATATTTGATGCATGCCATTATTAGAATTACAATTTCGATGCATCAGTTTGTTCATGTATGACATTATTGGTTATCATAATATATATATTTTTTATTTTTCTTGTTTATGTTTTAAGTATTTCATGAATTTCATTTTAATGTACTTTGCATCCAAAATAAGGGTAGGTATCATTATAATAAGCTTTGATAGTGTTTTTTGACATGTGAATAAGGCCATGATATTAATTTGTATTTAGATTACAAGTTATGAGTAATTTTGATTATGAGTAACTTATTTGGAGTTTTTGTTGGGATGAAAATGGTGAAGCTTGATTTCTTATTATTATTATACAATTAACATTGAAATTTAAATTTTTAGGTCCCTATAAAACCTAATTTTGTGTTTTTTTTTTTGGGTTTCAGGAGCATGTTCTCCTGGTGTGCTTAGTTGAATATCTTTTTTCTATTGTTCAGGGTTTTGAGTCCCTTCAAAACCTATTTTTACCTTAATCTAAAACATTGAAATTTGAATCTTGAGTTGGTTGCATTATGTAAATTTCTAAGCTTGAATCTTAGTATCATCATAAAAATGTCAAGAGTTTATCTATGCTTTATCTTCACAACACGAGAAGACTTGAAATAAAGTTTTTAATTTATTCATGGAATTTGATATCAAGATTGCTTGCTTATCCATCTCTTTGAGAGCTTCATCCATTGAAACACATTATATACGCTCTTCTTATGATTCTCTTAGCTATAGTTGTTGCATATTTTCTTGCATATCTTTTATGTGTCATTATCCACTATGCATTGACTACACTATCTTTTTCATTCTTCCAAGTATTGACACAAAACATTTAGTGACTCTTTAGATTAATCCCATCCAGCATGCTCAAGAATGCTTGAGTGATCAATGGGATGGGACAAGATTGGAACTAGGGTTTACATACTCACCTAGAGCTAACAAAGTAGATAGTTTGAGCCCACAAAGAAGAGTTAGAGAGATTCACCAGTTGACAACTTTGTACTACTCAACACTACAAGTTTCAACATCCCCTGAGATGGGGCCACAAAATCAAAATGGCATTGAATCTCCAAAAAAAAAGAGGTTATTGTAGGTCTCAATAACATGATCCTATAGAACTTGACATCTTATTCATAACTCACATTATCTTTGAGATATTTCCCATCAAAGATCATTGACCTATGACATTTAGTGACTATAAGGGTCAATTCCATTTTCCATGCCTGAGAACGTCCAAGCAGTCAATGGGAAAAAATGATCTTGTGTCTATGGTTTACCCAATGACTCAAATTTGACAAAGTAGATAGTTCGATCCCATGATGAAGGGTTAGAGAGATTCACCAGTTGGGGACTTTGTACTGGACAACACTACAACTTTCAGCATCACTTGAGATGGGGTTGCAAAATCTAAAGGGAATTGAATCTCTAAAGAGAGAGAGAGAGAGAGAGAGAGAGAGAGAGAGAGAGAGAGAGAGAGAGAGAGAGAGAGAGAGAGAGAAGTTATTTTAGATGTTCACAAGATAATCCTTTAGAACCGAACATTGCATCCATACCTTGCATGATCTTTGATATATGGCTCGTCAAAGATCATTTCCCTATGGCATTTAGTGACTCTTAGGGTCAATTTTGTTTGGTGTGCCTAAGAAAATTTGAGCAATCAATGGGAAAGAATAATATTGGGAATAGGGTTACCTAGCCACTTGGAGCTAACAAAGCAAACAGTTCAATCCCATGATGAAGGTTTAGAGAGATTCACCAGTTGGAAACTTTGTACTAGTCAACACTACAAGTTTCAGCATCACCCAAGATGGGGCCACAAAATAAAAAAGGAATCAAAGCTCCAAAAAGTGAGAGGGATCATTACAGGTGTTTTTAGTATGATCTTGTAGAACGTAACATTGATCCCATATCTCACACAAGATTTGATATATGTCCCATCAAAGATCGCTTCCCTATGGCATTTAGTGACTCTCAGGGTCAATTCCATTCAGCATGCCCAAGAATGTTTAAGAGGTCAATGGAAGAGAAAAAGATTAGGACTAGGGTTTAGCTGGCCACTCAGAGCTAATAGAGTAGATAGTTTGATCCCATGATGAACAGTTAGAGAGATTCACCAGTTGGCGACTTTGTACTAGCCAACACTACAAGTTTCAACATCACCTGAGATGGGGCTACAAAATCAAAATAGAATTGAATATCTAAAAAATGAGAGAGGTTATTATAGGTATTGATAACATGATCTTGTAGAACCCAATATTACATCCATACCTCACACGAGCTTCAAGATATGCTCTATCAAATATTGCTTCCTTATTGCATTTAGTCAATCTCAAGGTCAATTTCATTTAGCATGCCTGAGAATGTTCAAGCGGTCAACTAGACAAAATAAGCTTGACACTAGGGTTTACCTAGCCACTTAGAGCTAACAAAGTAGAGAGTTTGATCCCATGATGAAGGGTTAGAGAGATTCACTAGTTGGTGACTTTGTATTGGCCAACACTGCAAGTTTCAACATCACCTGAGATGGGGCCACAAAATCAAAACATAATCAAACCTCCAAAAAGTGAGAGGGGTTATTATAGGAGTAAAAAAAATCCTTTAGAAACCAACATTGCATCCATACCTTGCACAAGATCTGAGATATGCCCCATTAAAAATCCTATGGCATTTAGTGATTCTCATGGTCAATTATGTTCGATGTGCCCAAGAATGTTTGAGTGATCAATACGATAGAATGAGCTTGGGACTAGGGTTTACCTAGCCAACTAGAGCTAATAGAGAAGATATTTTGATCCCACAATGAATGGTTAGAGAGATTCACTATTTGGTGACTTTGTATTGGCTAACACTGCAAGTTTGAACATCACCTGAGATGGGGCCACAAAATCAAAATGAAATTGAATCTCCAAAAAGTGAGAAAGGTTATTGTAGATGTCAACAATAAAATCATATAGAACCTAACATTACATCCATACCTTACAGGAGGTCTGAGATATACCCTGTCAAAGATCATTGCCTTATTACTTTTAGTGAATCTTAGGGTCAATTTCATCTAGCATGCCCGAGAACCATTGAGCAACCAAAAAGATAAAATGAGCTTGAGACTAGGGTTTACATGGCCACTCAAAGATAATAGAGCAAATAATTAGATCCCACGATAAAGTGTTAGAGAGATTCACTAGTTGGTGACTTTGTAGTAGCCAACTCTACAAGTTTCAACATCACCTGAGATGGGGCCACAAAATCAAAATTGAATAAAATCTCAAAAAAGAGAGAGGGATTATTGTAGGTGTTGATAACATGATCTTGTAGAACCTAACATTACATCCATACCTCACACAAGCTCTATGATATGCCTCGTTAAAGATCACTTCCCTATGGCATTTAGTGACTCTTAGGGTCAATTCCATTTGGCATGCCTAAGAATGTTCGAGTGGTCAATAGGGTGGAACAAGATTGGGACTAGGGTTTACCTAGACACTTGGAGCTAACAGAATAGATAGTTCAATCCCACGATAAATAGGTAGAGAGATTCACAAATTGATGACTTTGTACTAGCCAACACTACAAGATTCAGTGTTACCCACCCAAGATGGGGCTGCAAAATCAAAATGAAATTGAATCTTCAAAAAGAGAGAAGGTTATTGTAGGTGTGGAAAACAAGATCTTATAGAACTAGACATTGCATCGATACCTCACATGAGCTCTGAGATATGCCTCGTCAAAGACCACTTCCCTTTGCCATTTAGTAACTCTTAGGTCAATTATGTTCGACATGCCTGAGAATGTTCAAGTGGTCAATGGGATAGAACTTACTCAACCTCTTAGAGCTAAAAAAGTAGACAATTTGATCCCATAATGAATGGTTAGAGAGATTCACCAATTAGTGATTTTGTACTAGCCAACACTGTAAGTTTAAGCATCACCCAAGATGGGGCCACAAAATCAAAATGAAATTGAAACTCCAAAATATGAGAAGGGTTATTGTAGGTATCAATAACATGATCCTATAGAACCCAACATTGCATCTATACCTTGCACGAGCTCTAAGATATGGCCCTTCAAAGATCACTTCCCTATGACATTTAGTGACTCTTAGGGTCAACTTTGTTCGACATTCTCAAGAATGTTTGAGAGGTCAACAGGATGGAAAGAGCTTTGGACTAGGGTTTACCTAGCCACTCAAAGCTAACAGAGTAGACAGTTTGATCCCATGAAAAAGGGTTAGCGAGATTCACCAGTTGGAAACTTTCTATTAGTTGACACTACAAGTTTCAACATCACTCGAGATGTGGCCACAAAATCAAAATGGACTTGAATCTCCAAAAAGTGAGAGGGGTTATCATAGATGTCAACAACATGATCTTGTAGAATCCAAAATTACATCCATACCTCACATGAGCTTTGAGATATGGCCCGTCAAAGATTGATTCCCTATGGCATTTAGTGACTCTTAGTGTCAATTTCATTTGACATGCCCAAGAACATTTGAGAGGTCAACAAGATTGAAAAATCTTGGGATTAGGGTCTACCTAGCCACTTGGAGCTAACAGAGTTGACAGTTTGATCCCACGACAAGTGATTAGAGAGATTCACTAGTTGGCAACTTTGTACTAGCCAACACTACAAGTTTCAACATCACTCAAGATGGGGTCGCAAAATCAAAATTGAATCAAATCTCCAAAGAGAGAGATAAGTTATTATAGATGTCGACAACGTGATCCTATAGAACCCAACATTACATCCATACCTTACATGAGCTTCAAGATATGCCCCATTAAAGATCCCTACCCTATGGCCTTTAAAGATTCTCGAGGTCAATTCTGTTTGTCATGCTCAAGAATGTTCAAGTGGTCAATGAGATGGAACAAGATTAGGAATAGGATTTACCCAACCACTTAGAGCTAACAAATTAGATACTTTGATTCCACGACAAAGGTATAGAGAGATTCACTAGTTGGTGACTTTGTACTGACCAACACTACAAGTTTTAGCATCACCCAAGATGGGGCTACAAAATCAAAATGGAATCAAAACTCCAAAAAAAAAGAGGAGTTATTATAGGCATCAATAACATGATCCTACATAACCTTGAATTGCATCCATACCTTGCACGAGCTCTAAGATATGCCCTATCAAAGATTGCTTCCCTATGGCATTTAGTGACACATAGGGCCAATTTCGTTCAGTGTGCCTGAGAACATTTGAGCGATCAACAAGATGAAACAAAATTGGGACTAAGGTTTACCCAGACACTCAAAGCTAATAGAGTAGATAGTTTGATCCTATGAAAAATGGTTAGAGAGATTCACCAATTGATGACTTTGTACTAGCCAACAATACAAGTTTCAACATCACCTAAGATGGGATCGCAAAATCAAAATAGAATAAAATCTCAAAAAATTGAGAGAGGTTATTGTAGGTGTCAACAACAAGATCTTGTAGAACTGAACATTGCATCCATATCTTGCACTATCTCTAAGATATTCCCCATAAAAAATCACTACCCTATGGCATTTAGTGACTCTTACGATAAATTATGTTTAACGTGCCCAAGAAAGCTCTAGTATTCAATGGGACGAAGTGAGCTTGGGACTAGGGTTTACCCAACCACTCAGAGCTAACAGAGTAGATAGCTTGATCCCATGATAAAGGGTTAGAGAGATTCATCAATTGGCGACTTTGTATTGGCCAACACTACAAGTTTCAACATCACCCAAGATGGGACCACAAAATCAAAATGGAATTGAATCTTCAAAAAGTGAGAGGGGTTATTATAGGTGTCAACAACACGATCCTATGACATCCAACATTTCATCCATACCTCACATGAGCTCTGAGATATTCCCTATCAAAGATTGCTTCCCTATGACATTTAGTGACTCTCAAGGTCAATTATGTCCTGCATTCCCAAGAATGTTTGAGTGATCAATGAGATGGGACGAGGAAATAATAGAACAAAAATGTGTATTTAAAACTAAAATATAAATTAAAGGCTAAATAATCTTAAGAAAATTTATTGCAAGATTAGATCTAATTTAAGAAAACTCAACAAAATTTTCAACTAAACAATAATGGATCTAATTTAATATTAGTCAACAAATATTTCAAGTAGACAATAATATTCATATCTTTATCTAAATGATATTAATTTTTATGTACAACTTAGCTCTAAAAGGCACTAGTAGGAAAGAGCTAAGAGAGAAAACCTTAGGTCTTGCCCAAAAAATATATAAAATATAAATGTTACATCAAATTTTTTTGCAATTATATTCAATCTAATGAATCGCCTAGATCTACTCTACATTTTAATGTCTCAAGTATTACCTCATGGTCTGACTTGCAAACCTTCCAAAGATTCTTATTATGTGATTTTCCTCCATTCTTTATTAAGTGGACATTTGTCACGACAAGGTCTGAATGATGAAGAATCTTCCTCTATGTTTGTCAATCCTTAAATAACCACAAGTTAGGTTTCTTCATAGAATATCGTCTAAGCCATATAGTAGTTACAACAACCACACCTATATGGTACTCTAAACCTTCACCATCTATAACCAAGTGATCCAAAAAAAATTGGGCTTGACACAAAGACACAAATAATAATATGTCCCTTCTTCATTTCCTTTAGGTGCAATAACATCAAAAACATGGCCTACAATGATAAATGTATATATGCGCTCATTAATTCAGCAAATACTTAGGTAAAAGTTATAAAGTCACATATTGAATTTGCATATATATATAGTACTAGGTTGCACTAAATCAAACAAGCGGTCAAAGTAAATGGATGAATCCATCTCTACCATTTCTAGTGCTTGTAGGGGATGATAGGTGTCAATTGGGTCCAAAACTCGTATATCCCATTTGTCCACCCATTCAATCAACTCATACTCATCCCAATTTTCCTCTACACATGATGGAGCAAAGCATGCCATTTTTCATGTGTGGATACTCCATGAACCCGCATCAGAGCTTTTGAAAGAGCACAACTCACTTGATAATGTCAGTGTACAACAATCTTCATATGGTGCAATGTTAGTATTATCTATCAACAAAAAAAATCTATGAATTGTAGACTCACCT
This sequence comes from Cupressus sempervirens, assembly GCA_028749045.1. Classification (NCBI taxonomy): domain Eukaryota; kingdom Viridiplantae; phylum Streptophyta; class Pinopsida; order Cupressales; family Cupressaceae; genus Cupressus; species Cupressus sempervirens. The sequence goes on along the minus strand of CM053785.1, from coordinate 655,325,844 downwards.
TCTTTAGCTGGACCTATTATAGTGTTACACCACTGGACGATGGATTTTTCATCTATCAATTTCGCTCCATCTTTGTACTTTAATTCTTCATGAGCTAAGGCTCTTTTGATGCATGCACCTGCACCATCGTTATTTCCCTTTCCATGACTAGCCTTTGTGAAATTCCACATATATTAAATTCTAGACAACCTGTGTATCCTCCTCAACCAATAGAACATTCATGCATTCTTGAATTGAGATGTGCAATGTTAGTATTATCTATCAACAAAAAAAATCTATGAATTGTAGACTCACCTTCTTTAGCTGGACCTATTATAGTGTTACACCACTGGACGATGGATTTTTCATCTATCAATTTCGCTCCATCTTTGTACTTTAATTCTTCATGAGCTAAGGCTCTTTTGATGCATGCACCTGCACCATCGTTATTTCCCTTTCCATGACTAGCCTTTGTGAAATTCCACATATATTAAATTCTAGACAACCTGTGTATCCTCCTCAACCAATAGAACATTCATGCATTCTTGAATTGAGATGCACAATTGTCTAACCAAATAATGTATTGGCAATATGGTATGCCCCTGTTAGCCAAATTTCCATAAAATAGTTGAAAACAACCATGTACAAACTCCATGGAATGTGATCGATCATCACTAATGTAAAAATGGCACTCCCTCAACATATTCATGTCATCCTTTGTACTTGTAGGTGAATGCATGAATGTTATGTGAACAAATATGGAAACCTCTTGAGAAGTATAGTATTTTTCTTGCACCTCATTTTGTGGTCATAGTGTGTACATCTCTGTGAAGTCTACAACCAAAATAATGGTATCTAGTGGAAATGTATCCTTGCATAATATGAATTTCAAATCCAACCATCGAGCTCTATGTGTATGCCTTGCATACTCGTAAATAATCTTTTCATGAAAAATCTTCATAAACTCATACACTGGAATATTTTCAATGACTAAATGACATTTTTACCCTAGTTCCCATCTTTTAGAGCATATGTCACTGTCTTGTTTTTTTTTTAATCTACTATTTGATTTCCAATTGCATGTTTATTATCCATATGTTCACAAGTTGATAAAAGTTGCAAACAACCACAAAATAAGCATGTACTATCGAAGCATGACAACTTGTAAAATTGTTGATTGTCCCTATTTCACATAAAATGTTGGATATGAATTCCCTTGAAGATCTAGGTGGCTCATTTATGTCACAATCCTGTAAAACAAACTTAGAATTCAAAAACACACATATATGCCTTAAAACATCAAAATGGTTAGAAAATTCAAAATGTATCCTACAACAACAAATTATGCATGTATGATTTATCTTTACATAAAAAGGTTTACCCATCTCAAAAAATATTTTACTTATTCAAATTTGAGGATAAATACCAATACATTTTGCAAAGAATTGTGTTTGAGTTGAATCCAAAAAATGTTTCACATGTGGATTGCAATACTCCTTACAACATATCTTTGATTATAAAAAACATGCATGTTATTTGTCCAAAAATAATCAATCAATGATTTCAAAGCTTCACTAATTTTTTTATCCCTTCGCATTAGTCTACTGCTAAATGTCCATATCTCATTTTTTGTTTGATCTTCCACTCTCTCACATCTTACCATGGCTCTCCTTAGAGTAGCTCTACTGATTTTCAATGGTTTTCTTGTCTTTCTCATGAGTCAAGCTTTCTTCATTTGGGTACTCACTATTATTGATGTAAGTACACATATTGTGATATTACTATCTTTGGTGCATGATTTACCCACATTATCATATGCACTCATTAGATTCTTTACAATTTTATTTTATTTTTGATTCATCCATCATTTGTAGCCCAATAATCTTCATGAAGGGCCTAAATTTCAAATTTCTCATCATTTCAAAAAATAATTGGCATTGACCTATCACATTTAATTCTTCAAAAAATAATCTCCACATACAATTAACTTTTCTTTGACAAGTACACTTGTTAATCTTGTCAAGCATTGATTTCAAAATGTTAGTACCAATATGAATCAAATATTTTAGTCTTCTAAAATGAATTCTAGAAGGTGTTATAATCTCTTCTATTCCCTCAAAATTTTGAACATCAACATAAGGCTGAGTGAATTGTGTAACTTGAGCTAAAGATGATGTGCCTTGGCAATAAGATGCAAAAGATGGAATATCACCTACTTGATATGTTTATGTTGTGCCTTCAACATGACATGATGGTGTGTGTACATCGTCAGACATAGAAATTTGCATCTCTTCAACATGACATGCTAATATGAATCCAACATTGGAAGATGGTGTAGCTTCACAATTCAATTTCCTTCTTGAGTGTAAGAGTTTCATTCATTCTCTTTTTCTTTCCAATTCTTCCTCTTTGTTTCTTTGTATTGGTGGTTCATGTTCCTCTTCGAAAGACAATTCTTCATTATTGCATTACAATTTTTTTTATTCACGTAGTAGTTTCATTTTATCTCTTTTAATTGCCAAATCTCTCTCCCTCTCTTCCATTGTTTGAATTTTTGGTTTCTTCCTTGGCATGATGATGATTTCTATATGTCAAATTATTCAAACATCCGAATTACTTAAAATTTATAAATAACAAATCATTTAAATACGTATACAAATTAAAATTATTTTAATGAATATACAATATATATTCAACAACTTGTAAAATTATATTGAATTATTCTTACATTAAAATTTCTAACCATTTCCAAATAATAATTCATTCAAACATACAAGTTTTAATGAATTCACTATATATTAAACAACTTGTCAAATTATAATTAAATTTGTCTCTATAGTAACAAAGAATATTTAAAAAGGAGTGTACTAACATTTTCTATATAACGAATGTTCAAAACCCCTTAAAATAGTGTAGCCAATGATTGAATTTGGTGTTTTCTAGCTTCCAATACCATGAAACCCATGTTTTTTGTCAAACCAATAGAACAAACACCAAACAAAAATAGACAACATGGGTTGGTAGGGACCCAAACTTTCCTTCTAACCCTTTTTTGGTATTTTCATATGTATGCACTATTGTAAAAATCTCTCTCCCTATCCCTCTCTCTCCCTCTCACCCTCTCTCTCTCCCTATCCCACGCTCTCCCATCCCCTACTCTCTCTCTCTCCATCTCCATCTCTCTATTTCTCCTCCCTCCCTATCCCACCCTCTCCCATCCCCTTCTCTCTCTCTCCCTCTCTCTCTCTCTCCCCCCCTCCCTCCCTCTCCCTCCCTCCCTCCCTCCCTCCCTCTCTCCATCTTATCTCTCTTTCCCTACTCTCTTCCCATCCTCTCTCTCCCAACATCCCATCTCCTACTCTCTCCCCATTCGCTACCCTATCTCCCTCTCTACCTCTCTCCTTCTCTCTCTCTCCATATCCATCCTCTCTATTTAAATACAAGGCTTACAAAGTATGTGCACATGATGTAAGCCTTGAATTAAAAAATGTTTTACATTGAGCGCAACTATATAAAGCATTGGATTAAAACAAGGCTAAGGCTTGGATTTTCTTTGGGGATCTAACCCAAAGGTTTGGAGGCTCTAAACTAGTGTGAGACATGTTTTGCAGCAAGCACACAAAAAATATACCATAATGTACACATTTATTGTAAGACGATGAAAGATCCCAAACTGAATTCTGATACAAATTTACTGATTTTGGTTTTATAATTTGTCTTTGACAAGCAAATAAGGAAATTTTTCTATAATGTTTTTTGTTTTCTTTTGGTGTTTTCCTAATTTTTTAAATTTTTTTGTGTTTTTTTATATTTTGCTTCAAACTTTGCAGGGGTTTGATGAATACTAGAACTAAGAAATTGTTGATAGTAGATATGAAAGAAAATGAACATATAAACAAATAAAGAGCAATATAAATGGTTTTCATTCAAGAATATAACTGAAGTACATACCCCAACCTGTATACATGTGTAGAATACACGTCTAGGATAGAAAATTCAACCTCTTCTAGCTCTAAATCCAACTCCACAATCATGTTCTAGGTCTGTTATGAAATTCCCAACTAATGAAGATGATGAATGAGCTCCAAAACCAACAAGAAACTTCATGTGACACCTAAGGCTTAATGCTCATGTGCTTAGAACGGTAATGGCAGGCTGTTCTAATTCAATTTTGATGTGGAAATGACTTCTAAAAGGACCAACTATTAATGGTTTTCCCTAATCTACTTAATTGAAGTGCTTCCCACTATTATCACCTCCAACCAGTCAATAAACTACCTTTATTCTGCAATTAAAGGATGATGAACTGTGCAAAACTGAAGATTCATTTCCCTTAGATGATTTCTCTCTTATGGGCCACCAAACTTTAAATGGCTTTTTCTCACCACAATAGATCTAAGAATTTTTACTCACCACAATTGTTTCTCTCAAAAAATGAGTTTTCAGAATGAATGAAATGAATTCTCAAATTCCTTTTTAACTTTTTCCCTTTTCCCTCGAAGTAGATCAATCCACTTTTAGGGTTTTTGCTTCCTTTTTTTAATGAGATTCATTAATATTATTCCTCCCCTAGAGGTTTGAACCCCTTGAGGGTCTAATTGTACATTAATAAAATACCCAACTTTTAAAAACAAATTAACACTTATAACTCCCAGGAGTGTCTACCATGGGAAGGCCACTCCTTAACACTTAAAGATTATAAAGTGACCTAATTATATCACTTTATTTTTATTTAAACTAAAACATTAGGCCACAACTTAATTGTTTAAAATTTATTCATTATTTCATCACCTAGACTCCAAACTAAGAAGTGTTGATGCCCATGCCATCCTAGTGATGTCCAAATATAGCAAGTGAACTAATAGTCCCCTCCTAATAATAGGGCTCACCCTTATAAAATAGGAACTGTGATCAAAGCCTCCAAAAGATCATTGGGGTCCCTTGATGTCTTCTACTCAACTCCCCACTCAATCCCTATAATTAGGAACCCCTCTGATAAAATACAACATTATCTCACACAGTCCAAAATGACTTATATAGCCCCTGTATAGCTCTACAAACCTCTAAATGGGTACGCTATCCACCTTGTTGATGAATAGGAACCCTAGTAATAGGCCAACATCTAAAAACAACCAAGTTATGTAGGGACGGTACATTACATCCTCCCTCCCTGTGATTGCTTGCCCACAAGAAACTACAAAGTTGGATTCTTAAGTATCACCTCTCCTTCCCACGTGAAGTCTTTCCAGGGAAAGTCTCTCCACTATACCAAATACTCTAATCACTTTTCTCCACAACATCCTCTCCCTCATGTCTAAAATCTCTAAAAGAATCAAACTCAGTTGGCCCTCCTCATCCAATAGAGGCAAATTACATTAAGAAGCAACATGTTGTTGCAATACCTTCTTAAAGAAAGATGTAATATACAATAGTGCATTTTACCCTAATTTTCGACCAAAATTTTTGACTAAGTATTTTAAATGGGTTGGTTGGTCCATTTATAAAGAAAATTTTTGTTTTTTTTTTTAACATGCCCGTGTTGGTCATAATTGCAACCAATTATTTTCGTTGCAATTGCGACGCACACCGCAACATAAAAGAGGAAAAAAAAAATGGACAAAAATATATCACATTTCATCTGTTGTCGAGGGTTCCAAGGTATTCGTGAGAAGTGCGAGTTAATTGTTTCTTCAGAGATTTGATATAGTTCTACCTACATCAATCCAAGGGCACTTCAACTCCTTCACCTCTAGCATTTCGCTTACATGAGGGCATAGATTTTCAAGGGGTGTTCTAGAAGTGAGGACTTGGTATTGTGTGCGAGCATTGTAACAAGTAAAAGTATGTCCTATTTAAAGATTTCCTTTTGGACTAAAGATTGGGATATGTGTGCCTTAGAAGTTGCATATTTTTTTCTGCCTGTGATTGGTCTTTTACAATCCTATGGCCTATTTAATCACATACTCAGCAACATCGTGACTCTTGGGAATTACTTTCAGATTTTTGAAGAATTGAATCGAATTATATCCCGTAATATCTATAATATGACATCAAATAAATGGTTAAAAATGTCTCTTATAAATTCTTTTCGTATGAAATCTCTCATAGAAGATTATCGACCTTAATGTTTTTCTATGAGAAGATAATTAATTTTCTCTTGTACTAGAATACTATATCCATATTTCCAGTCTAATAGAGTGCTATAGATAGGACCAAGAAGATATATAGCAAAATAGCCGACCTACCATGACCACTAACTAGCTAGAATTTTATATTATAGCCCCATGGAGCTGAGCTAAACAACTATAGCTGCAACGAAGATTACAAGTTAGGTTAGTTTAGTTTGTGTAGCCCCTATATTGGTAGAGTGGGGGCCATCCTTACAATGTTTGTTGTCATGTTAACATAAAGAATAGAATGATTTATAGTTCAGATAATTTACACAATAGTTGGCAACCTTTAATCCAAATATTGGTCCTACCCTATATGGGTTACACTACACAAAATACAAGGGATGTTGAAACCAATTTCTACAAATTGAAAAATGCCCAACAAGATGGTTTTGTATAATCTGAATTAGTAAAATACAAATTTAATCAATAGCCAAATGGATTCATTTATTGTAGAAGACATCACGAAAACTATATGAAAAATCAATGAGGGAAATGGTTGCTCTTCCAATAGCAATAACCAACAGCAGAATGAAGAAGGAAAAAAATCAACAGATGTGAACCAAATTCATTGTTTATATTTTTCTCATCTAGGTCCAACTACAACCTCTTAGCAATACTATTAGTCACATCATTTTATTCGCAGCGCGCGCTTAGATTATCTATTGTGGTATGTTAAAATATTGATCCAAATTGCAATGCTTAGTTTGTTATTCTTCCTCTATTTTGAATGGGAACCTCAAATTATTCGAGAAAGAAATATATGCCATGATGATAAAAAATTAGAAATAACTAATCACAAAAAGTTTAGAAAAAACTCACAACCAAATTAAAAAATTAAAAGGTAAAAAACTATTATTTCCTAAAAGAACATTTAACAATATAATTAGGTCATTCAGGGTTAGTAAAAATTTAAGTAAATAAATATGAGCATCTAAGGAATAAAATTGCACCGAATTGGGAATGAGATGGGTACACAGAATGCTGCCTATTTTTCTTACTATTTATCTACGTAGCTTCAAATCAAAGCTCAAACACTCTTTTCCCCTTTAGGGTCGTTCAAAAATTTGAAGAGAGATTAAGATTTGTCTAGATACCTAGCATGACTAATTAAATTTATGGTAGTTATGTGTCCACAAATTCAATGTAGACAACGTATACTCTGTTGGCAAGCATCCATCTATCCAGCTTAATTACACAGGCAATGTTTTCAAAGCAATGTTTGCAACTGCCAATTCTAAAAAAGGTGAGAAATATTAACACCCAATAGTGGGAGGATCTAAAGAACTCCCGTTTATTTTCCTCATTTCCCCCCTTCATCACAAATTGCATTTCTTCATATCACTGCTCATCCATCTTAATAAGAAAAAGGAGTTTTAGAAAATAGTGAAAGTTTCATAAGAGACCAAGAAAAAAGAGAACAAAATGGAAAATCAGAGCAAAGAGGTGGGTTATTTAAGCCCCACGGAATATAAATTCCTAATGGTGTTGTTTTTCCACAACTTTTTTGATTTGCAGGCCTTTGATGGTACACAAAATGTATCAAATTCACAAAAGGATGAAGCCTGGAAGGTGAATGTACGTCTTCAGGGTTGTGATCTTGAACATGGATATCTATATGCGGCAACATGGAAGCTTTGAATGTGCCCTCAATAGAGACACCTGTAAGACAATGGATTGCCATTCGATATTGTTTTGAAGATTGGCTTTTCAAATATTGAATATATTCCCTTAGAACTTATCTTCATATAATATAATAATTCCAAAGATAAAGCACATGTAGCAATTAGGTAGAAATTTTTAGCCTTTATTGTACTATTATGCTATTAATGTCAACATGTTAAGATAGATATAGTCTTTCTTGTAAGTTTCTAGCCTTTCTTGAGTAATGGGAACATTTTTGGAGCTGAAATGTGTAACTTCTAGAATTGATTCCATGCATTTCAACATTATGAATTATGGAAACCATATGTCTATAATTTTTGGAGCTTGAAGATGGGGACAAAATATTCCTGCTCCACCCATCAAAAAGGCAGAAAATGGGACATGCCCATAATTTGGGAATATTTTTGTGGAGACCTCTCCATTATGGAATGCAAAAGGGTGCCTTGGCATTCTGACCCTCCCTCAACTGCGTCGGGGTTGCCCTGGTATCCTAATGGTATGTCCACTGCTCTGGGAATGGGATAGCCAGATGTCTAAAAAGAGAAAAAATTGCTGTCACCTAGATTGATGACATTTAGCAAGGTTCCCCTTCTTATGGACATGGATAAATATTGCTTGTTTTTTGCTCAAAAAAGTTGCAGTGAATGAAGTGGCAATCTTACAAAGTTAATAAACATGTGCATTGGTGAGTGTCTTGAGCTTGAAAAGTTTCCAATTCTCATTGGACTGGCCTCCTTGAAAATTATTAATATTATGCTACTTGGATTTGCAAGACCATAATCATCTTAATTGAAATCTTAACTTCTACACATAACTTGTCCTTGATTCTTGTTGCCACAGAGATATCTAAGATCTCTAGACATGAACAACCTCTAAATATCATCTCCTCTACTTACAAGAAATCAATCATAAGACAATATGAAATTTCACACATCAGAATCCTTTCATACTCATCCAAGACAGTCTCATTTAAATCTACAACCTTTTATAAGACAAATTTGTCCTAAAATTCACACCAATCTCTTCCTCCCTCCCAAGCTCCTTGATTCAAATTATCTCTTTAATGATTGTATGTCAAATAAACTAGGCTCGTTGCTCACTCATCCTTTGAGATCTTAAAATTTATGTTACATTTTCATTTTCCAAATCTACCATCATGACCTGAGCAAGCTCGGTTGATACTAATCTTTATGCTCATTCCACCCAAGAAAGTAGGTAGAGTACTTTCTTTGCATGTTCAAGAGATAGATATTTAGAAATCTCCTTAGATAATAATTGTCTTGATATTATCAATGAAAAAAGTGAACTTAGAAGATGATTAAGAACTATAATAATCATTTTTCTATTAAAAAATTAAGCCAACATCAAGTCCACTCTAATTAGATAAAATATTGTACTCCTCAGTATATCACAAAGTCTAGATACAACTCTCGCCAATACTTCACCCTTCACAATATAAGAATAATTATTAAAACTTACATAAGAGTAATAATAATATTCTATTGAAGAGTAGTGATCATTTAATAAAAAAATCTCTTCAAAATGTATTTGTACATGGATAGTTGTTTGGGTGGTAAATTACTATAGTTTTGGGATGTGTTTCAACTATCTTCCCCAAGCTAAGAGAGTTGATCAATAGGGGAAGGGAGATTATGATGATATGGGGATAGAAAAAAAATCATAAAATCAAGGAGTTCTAGGTCCATCATTTGCATTTTGTATTTGCTTCTTCTAGTTTATGTGCATTTTGTTTGTGTTGGTAATTCAATAAGTTGCATTCAATTAGAGACTTCATGGGCACATGTTGAGAGATATTTTTAGAAGATCAAACTGAGCTCAAGTTGGAGACCAATTTTTGTTGTGCAATCCATTTTCTTCTATTTTTTGATATATTTTTGAGTTGTAATGCCTAGATGGACTTTGTAAATGGATAAAAATATGTGCATAGTAGTTATAAACTAGTATAGGAGTAGTTATGTATATAATTTCATACATCTGCACTGTAATTTTATTTTTATGCATGGTTAGAACACTAGCTATAGTTTCTTAGTTTAGGAATTGAAGCATTATATAAACAAGTATGTACAATGTAAATAATATTGACAATTTTTTTGCAATAAAGCTTTATGCAATTGGTGCTTCACTCATGGTGTGAGAATGCTTATAACTATGTCATTTCATTTTTTTCCACATCTTGTTCAAACCATATAATGCAATCTCATCTATGAAGCGTATTAAAAGCTAAGGATTTGGAATGACTTGTATAAAATTCATTTTTTGTCATTCATTATATGGTTTGAACAAGTGTGAAAAAAATCAAATTTTTATTATGAATTTTCTATTCACCAATCTATGTTAAACTAATCAGCAAAGATTTGGTCTTCTGAGTTGTAGCGATTTTGAGAAAAAAGCCTAACTTTTAATCACCATATCTTAAATGAATTTTCACATTGAGGTGATCTGAGTTTGATCAACTATTCTCGATACAAGTTGGTTTTGAGTTGATGGTGTAAGTGAAGGACAGTTTTACCAAGTTCTACTTTGTGAACTATAGTACTTGCTATTCAATAGAGATAGACACAGCTCATTAGTTTGTTTGTATTCTCTTTGGGTTTTGTTAAAGAATATAGTTGAATGCTATATGAACTAAAAGTTATGTGGTGTCAATAGGCTTTTGCATCTCTTGAGCCAAATTACCAGCCCCAGTGACATTTTTTGTTGTTCAAAAGCGACACCATACTAGACTATTTGCAAACAACCCTGCAGATAGGCATTCTATAGATAGACATGGGAACATTTTTCCAAGTCTTCAATACATAATAAAGCAACTAAATTTCATAAATTATTTTTTTTATAGTTGATTTATTTAAATATTTCCCATCAAAAATTACTTAGTACATCTCATCTTTTTTCTACACAGGAGCTTGCAGTTTTGAAGAATCTGATAGCGAAGCATTTGAAGAAGATATTGTAGCAAAGGTATAATTGGTGTTCTTTTTTAAGTGAAAATGTGACTGGAAATTTTGTATATTTTCATATTTCACATGTAAAAAGGTCAAATTGTAAATAGTGGTGAAGTTGTATGGATTTAAGTTTCTTCTTCATTATTTATAATGCTCTCGATTCCTCCTTTGTAGCTATAAAAATACTTGTTTATTTTCACCTTTCCAAATACCCTTTACCAAGTTCTTCAAGATTCCAAAATATCTTGGGCTAACCCCACTCCAGCATGTCCTAACTCCTACTTGGTTCATAGACCTAGGTCCTTTCTATATGTGTCTTCCTCTTACTACTCCATCTGCAAGTTGCAAACAAATCATCCTTCTTCCACCAATGAGTCATTTCATTCAAGAAAGACCATGTCTGACGATATCAAGACACAAAAAAATAGAGAGACAATTGCTAGACTGTGGTCTAACTTAAAAAGAAAAGGTGATGGAAAATTTTATTGTCCTTGCAAAATGTATAAGGGATTAAAGACTCGAAGATATCTAATCACAACAGTTGAGCAACATTGTAGGCAACATGGTCACATTCAAGGGGGAAATGAATATCGTCCATTGGTATGTATTTTAATAGTTTATAAATTACATAAGACATGATTTGATGATGACATCATCATCATGGTTAATATAAGGTCATAATTTTCATATAGGTCAATGTCCCTGAGTTTCATGTTATGGACCATGACAATTCGGAGAATGCAGATTTCCAAATGAGGGAACATGGAAGTGTGAATATTGAAGTAGAAGGTAATGATACCATGGAAGAAGACCAAGATAATGAAGATCATGATGATCAAGATGATGATGATGATGATGTTGATATAGAGCTTGATGTACCTTTACTTGAGAAGGCACACCAATCCCTATATGAAGGCTCCAAAACAACTCTTCTTTTTGTTGTATTGTTGTTGGTGAACTTGAAGGTTATGAATGGTTTATCCAATGTAGAAATGACACGTATGTTAACGTATGCCATCTTCTTTCATTATTTTACTCGTAGTTCCCTTACAATTAACATTGGGTTCATGTAGCAATTAATATTCTTTAAATTAACAAATTTTATTTTTGGCCGTAGGTTGATAGTGAGTGTTTGTTACCACCATCAAACATCCTACCTTGCTCGTACTAAGAATTATCTACCATCATGAAAGATATTGGAATGGAGTATCAAACAATACATGCATGTTCGAACGATCATATTATATATCATAAATAGCATGCATTTGCAACACAATGCCCTACTTGTCATATCAATAGATATCAATTAGATCGATTAACAAAAAAGGTGCCTTGCAAGGTTCTTTGGAATATTCCCATTATTCCATGTCTACAATGATTATTCAGGTGCAATAGCATGGCACAATTTATGGATTACCATGCATGCAATAGAAGTCAAGATGACACTATGCGAATGCCCGTAGATGGTTCAGTATTTAAGAAAATAGAGGAAAAATGGCGACACTTTAAAGAAGAACCTCGTAATCTCAAGCTTTCATTAGCAGCAGATGGTGTCAATCCTTTTGGAGAGATGAGATCTACTTACTCGGTGTGGCTTGTTTTTGTTATCAACAATAGCATACCTCATTGGTTTTCCATAAAGAGAGAGCACATAATGTTGACACTGATTATTCCAGGTATTTTTTGATTTAGTGGTCATCTAAATTAATTTATTATTACTAATCCATCAAATGGTCATAATAATTATGTAATGTTTTTGTTCATTCAACTAGGTAAGTACCAAGTTAAAGATATCAATGTATATATTGAACCCCTTATTGAAAATTTGGTGGTGTTATGGAATGGGGTTACTATGTATGACATCTTTAGACTAATAGGACAAAGACAATTTCAATTTCATGCAATGCTTGTATGGACAATACACGATGCCCTTGGGCTAACACATTTTTGTGGTATGTTATCTTCTTGACACCTCTTTTTTGGTATGTCAAAGTTAACATATTTAATCCAATTATACATGATCTTGTAGGTCTTAAGACAAAGGGAAATTTTGCATGTCCAGTTTGTGGTCCAAAGATGAAATCTCCTTATTCAAAAAGTTTAAGAAAGTAGGTGTTCGATGAGAATAGACACTTTCTACATAGAAATCATAAGTACTGAATTATCAAAAAACATCTTTTCAATGGCCTAGAAGAGACTATGTCAAAGCCACAAAGAATGACACCTTGCCTATGGAAGTTGGCATACAATAAAATAAATCGTTGAGGTAATGTCATTCTATTTGATGGTTTTTGTTTTGAATTTATATTTTGATATTGTGTTTTGTTTATTGATGATGGGATTAATGCTTGTGAAGGTTGTCAAGGCATCAATGAACAACTTCCAAAAGGACTAAAAAAGTATCCTACACAATTTACCAGGTTGTCGTACTATGAGCAACTCTCAATTGTGCATTTGTTTAATCCTATGCATATTGGAAAGAATGTAACAGATACATTATGGAAAATCTTGGATGGAAGGCGTGACAAAGATCAAATTGTCAAAACTTGTAGTGACATTGAAGAATCCAACCATGCAATGAAAAATGGCATTCGATCAAATAACAATGGAGACCAGATTGATAGAAGTGCCCTTAGTTGGTTATTTTCATAGCAGCAAAGCAATGCTATAAAAGAAGTCATAAAAAAAATATGATTTCCCACAGGATTTGTTGCGAACATAAACAATCTCATATCAAATAAAAGTGAATTTGGGCTAGGGTTGAAAATACACGATTATATACATTTATTAAGGTAATTCATGTTATTTTTTATTCAATATATATTTATATATTGCATGTAGTTTCAGTTGCATTCTTTTATAAAATATTGACAAGATCATTTTATAAATATTGCAGTACGTTCTACCTCTATCTCTCCCACACCACTTTGCCAACAATGTCAAACAGGTCATATATGATCTTGGGAAATAAATGAGGTGGTTGTCATCTAAAGAAATCAATAAAGAAGATATAAAATATTGGAAGAGAAAAATTCCTCTTCTGATGTGTGAAATGCAAAAGTGTCTACCTCCAATTTTTTTCAATGCACAAGAACACTACCTCATACATCAAGTTGAGGAGATTGAATTGTGTGGACCTATACCAACCAGGTCAATGTGGATGGTTGAGAGGCACTTGAAATTTTTGAAAGGTTTGGTTTGACAGAGAGCACATCCCAAGGGTTCTGTGGTGGAGGGATATATGGTATACCAGACCATGGTGTACATTAATGAATATCTTCCTAAGTTTGTAACAAAGATCCATGTAGATCGTATTTGGGATCCCAAATCAATTAACAAATTTGAAGGGGACTACTTGATGGGCAAAGGTAGATCGAGGAAAGTGAGAGGTAAATCTAAGATGTTATTGTAGTTAATTAATTCTTATAAATCTTCAATATAAGTTATTTTTAATTGGTGTATTTTTTTGAAATAGGTGGTCAAGAGTAGGATACAATACATTTGTATATTGCAAACAATCTTGATTGGATGACAGAATGGATTGAACGATGTCAACAAAATGGTTTTTCATTAACATGGAAAGATTTTGCTTCATTGGTTATAGAAGCTCATCGTAATGGAGATTCCAATGTTATGCCAATGATAGTTGATATAGTAAAGGGTTTAAGAGGTGGAGAGGTATGTAGAAATTTATTAATGATCATAACTTAATGTATGTTATATCAACTCATGATACAAATAATTTACACACACTTCAAAAATTACATGTCAAGCACCACAAATCTATGTACCATCATGGCCATAAATTTTGCATAAAAAGGTTGGATGACACAAAGAAAACTTGTGATTCTAGGATAAGTATAGTTTTTGAGGTCACCAATATGTCATCTAGAAATGACATACATCCTCAACAATCTCAAAATCAATAATATGGCATCTTGGATGATATAATTGAGTTTGAATTTAACACCTTCAAAGTAGTTCTATTCATCGTCAAATGGTACAAGTTACGATTAAATCAAAATGATCTAGATAGAACGGTTATTCAACATAATAATGGATTTACAATGATCAATACAAGGTCATTTGAGCCAGTTGGAAATGAGCCTTATGTTCTTCCAAGACAATGCGAGCAAGTGTTTTACTCAAAGGTTCCACATAAACATGGTTGTTCATTTGTTGTTAGACATGATCCAAGAAGAAGGCCGATAAAGTATAATTTTATGGAAGAAGAAGATATTGAAGATGATGAAGAAGTAGATGATGAAGATCAAGATGATGGTGATGATGATGATGATGATGATGGTGATGACGATGATGATGATGATGATGGTGGTGGTGGTGATGATGATGATGATGGCGATGGTGATGATGGCGATGATGATGGCGATGATGGCGATGATGATTTCAATGATGATGGTGATGATGGCGATGATATGATGATGATGATGAAGAAGAAGATAATCAATGACTACAAACGTCGTCACCCCTTCTGTTGACAATCTTGCATTCCATATATAAGGTAAATTTGTTCATGTTTACAACATTGCATATTAATCATGTTTTCTTCTAAGTTATTTGTAGCATACACGTATCATTTAATTTTTAGCTAACTTAAGATAAATGATTAACATATGTAAGAAATTTGATTACATATTTATTATGTTCATTTCTAATGATTAAAACATATGTTATTTATAGTTAACAATGTTTATGTTGTGTCTAATTATGACTCTTTTTGCAAACAGTCAATTGACTACAGGTACATCGTCACCCCTTCTATTGACGATCTTGCATTCCATAGATAAGGGAAATTTGTTCATGTTTGTGATGTTGCCTATTGTTCATTTTGTCTTCTAAGTTATTTGTAGCAAATGTGTATCATGTAAGTTTGTTCATGTTTACACGTATCATGTAATTTTTAGCTAACTTAAGATAAATGATTAATATATGCAAGAAATTTGACCCGTTTGGCATGGATTGTGCACAGTGACATGGATTAGTAGGTATAAGTCAATAAACAAACATAATTTTCTTATATTCTTCTTGTTTATCATTGAGCATGTATGTTATAAATAGACATATTATATAATCATATAATGTATATATAGACAAAGGTGGTCTGTATAGAAATATAATTGTATAATCACTTTCAACTTACTACATTTTATATTTGTCACTTTCACTTTCCATTTGATGGATTGCAAGACCCACCAAATAGGTACTTGTTAGATCTATCTACATTGAATGAGGGAAATGAGGAAATGGTAGATGAAAGCTCTACATGCAGTACGGCTAAAATAGGGAGATCAACTAGAGGTCAAAAGAATAGAAAAAAATTTGATAAATGCATGCAATTTTTCCTTGCTAATGGGGGGTCATGTTCTTATGATGATGAGACCAAAGGCAACATCAAGGTGCCCTTTCAGTACACACACATTGATAAAGAATGGGTACCCAATGAGCTACCTCAAATTAACACAAATGTTTGTGTTAATGAGAGGATACATCGCATTGGTCCATCCTCATTACATGGTTTGGGCCCATTTTCCATGGATGGGATAAAGGTATGTTACAACAAAGTTGTCGAATTGTTTAAGTATGTCAATCCATGTTACAATTACAATGATTGGATGCGGATTGTTCGATATAAAAAAAGTATGCGTAGGTATGGGGTATCAGCTAATTATATACAATGGAAAGAAAATGATCAAAGTAAAATATTTTCTATGTACATTGATGGGAGACAAAAGCAATAGGTAATATTGCAGGTTTTATAAATAGTATGCGACCTTCTTCAACTAGTAAGCAACCCAATTGCATATTTGAGGCGCGTGAGGGGAATGAAGTTTTTGTTTGTGCAATAAAATTAATAAGTGCAGGGGAAGAATTGTTAATTGATTACCATTTAAATCGCATAGATACAAACAAAGTTACTATAATGAGGGTTATAAGTACTATTTACCATTTTGTTAATAAGTTTTTTTTTGTTGTCTATTACTTTTAGTTAGCTCAATTTTGTATGTTTAATCTTTTGTGACAGGATGATATGGATCTGACAGATGATAGAGGTCACCAGGATGCTACTCCCACCCCTTCTTCAACGAGGATAAACCTTTTTTAAATTTTACAAATTAGATAGTTGAAAAATGTTATATTATTATGTTATTTTATTTACAATTTTTGATTTTTTATAATAGTTTTACTAATATTCCTCTCACAATTTGATGTTCATCATAAGGGTAAAGCACCAGTAGTAAGTACCAAGCCACTAGCTATGCCTTCTGATAAGGATATTGCTGAAACTCCCAATGTAACAACAATGTTGAAGAAAAAAATTTAAAAACATAATTTAGAAATAATAATAAATTTGGATGAAGAAAATATGGAATCCGAGGAGATGATGAAGAGGCTATCAGATTTGAGAGCGCAAGCTCATCGTTATGAAGTAAGCAGTAATGAATCTTTAGTTATAACAAAAGTTCAATAAAGATTTATATTTTATAATCTTCTATGTTGTGAAGTAAAATATGTAATATGTGCAAAATACTTTATTGATGCAATTTTTTTAAAGATTTGTAAGAAACTTTAACTACTAAATTCTTGTTATACAGGATTTTTTGGCAACTGATCCACAACTTGGTCAAGGAGAACACGGTAAGGCCAGTAGTAGTAGAGCTCTGATTGCCACTAGTAAAATAATCTTTTAGTTGACAAGTTAGAAGGAATTTTTTATTTTGAACATTCAAAACTTCTTAACTCTTACTTTTATTATTTCAGAATGTATTTGCTAATAATGTATTGTTCAAGTCATCTGGAGTGTAGGAGACTCCTACAAGGTTGACAGATGCTCGTACGAGATTTCTAATTGCAATGTTGGAAACAAAGGCACATCTAGCTGCTAAATCCTTGTTTTGCTATAGTTGATTTTGTGTTAATTATGAGATGATAATATGTACTTTAATCTTGGGTGCATCAGATAGTGTATTTTTTTTTGTGGTAGGAGATGCACCATCTGGTATGTCACCAAATGTGGATCATAGTGCATGTATTGGTGATAATTCACCATCATTTCTTGGAGCTACCCATGTTTCTAGCACGAGAGCTATGTAGACATCTTTCTTGATTGACGATGATCAATCAATGCCTTTGAAATGTCCTAAGATTCCAGGTACTTTAATAATTATTTTTTATATTGTAATAAGGATTTTCTTGCAAGATGTAAACATGATAGGAAGTGGTGAATGCAAGGGCTTTTGATGTGGAGTGATGCCTCATGACCTTCTTTAGTATGTCATAGTGTGCAAGTTGTTTAATTATTCTAGAATTCCTTTTTATTAGAGGTTTGGTAGGATCATCTAAATTATCAATGACCTTTTGTCTATACCATTAATTCTCTAGTTTAGTAATTTGATACATTGCAATTTCATGCTTTTAGTAGAAGATACTAACCAATTTTTCTATAGAGAACCAAAAGTGGGAGTCTTCTTTCATATTTAATGTTCAGTTTTCAATGATTTCCCACATCATTGCTATTGCTTATTAGAGTTTTAGAGTGCTCACTTTTAGCTCCACTGTCTATTTTAGCAATATTTGTTTTCCATAATATCCCAGGTATGATCAATGACAACATCAATTAAGAATGACAAAAAATGAAGGTCATGGCAAGTTATATGTATTATGAACTATTTTTTTTTTTAAGGTATATTGATTAATATAGTCAAGTACATTTTTTAGCTCCAGAACATCAGCAACAGAACCCTGGTTGAGTTTGACTGGTTTTAGACATTTTTAAATTTTTTCCAAACTTCTTTTTTGGTCAATTTTGGTCAAGTTGATCCTCCAACCCTAAAATAGATCACTTAAAAGATGAAATGTATCTCATTTTATGTATTTGTTATTCACTATGAAAAGTATTCTTCGCATGATTCATTTTAATGGTTCTTACTATTAATTATCCCATGACATTTTTTGCAAGAAATGATACATTTTATAGGAGGCTTTATGACCTCACACTATGAAGATTTGGGCCCACCATACATAAAAGGTGGAACATCATAATTGAACTAATTTTATCCCACTTTTTTTTCATATCATTGATTGGTGCAACATTTTTCCTTTCATTTGGGTCTTTTCTTATACTAGCTATATCTAACAATTTTTTGTTTTTTCTTAAAAGGTGTAACTACCAAGATTTTAAAAAAAATTAAAAGATGAGCTCATCAAAGATATAGAGCATGAGTTTGGTAGTAATATTTTTTATCATAAGAAATTGTTACAAAAAGCTTCCAGACATCTTAAGGTTGTAAGGGACACATATAGAAAGAGTCTCATCCTAAACTCAAAGTATGAGCGTCCTCCATTTGTTTTAGTGAGGAACTAGAATGAGTTCATTTTGGATGCAAAGGAGAAAGGGGAACATCCAAAAGAAAGTACACCAAAAAACTCGTAAAAGGTATGCAATAGTATTAACTACTAGTACATTAATGAGCAAATTTAGGGTTCAACTTCAGTATCAACAATTTCAACTAGCTTAATTTAATCTATCTATTGATGAAAGGTATGTAATTCATATGCTGACACAATTGCTTTCACCCTATTATGAATGATCTCTAAAATTTGGGCATCTAATAAACTGTGGTGGTTGATTGCACATAGAATGTTGTATACAACTGTATATATCTCAATCTGGGCATAAATCCTACATAAGATATAAATAGTGCACTTATAACTTCACATATAGCTATATTATGTCTTGAAAATATAGTAATGCTCAACTACATGTACCATAGTTGTATGTGTCAGCAGTATAGTTGATAAATGATATTCAGTCAATGTAATGACAAGTACTTTTTTTTTTGAAAAACTTTGCAATAATTTTACTAATGGTCACTCTCCTAAAATTATTAAGCATCACATTCAATGCTAGAAACACAAGTTAATGACAACTGAGCACTCTCCTGATAGTATGGTGTATTTAAGTTATAGGATGCTAAACTAGTATTGTACCTGTAGGCATTTAAGATGTATTTTGTTCGGCTACATTGGTACTTAATATCTACTAAGATGCATACTGTCTGATTGATGGTCTACCAATCATATAGTTATGTGTAACAAAGATAAATAATGGGCGAGAGCTAATATTGAATTTGTGAAGTTTCCAAAGTCCTTATGATTTCAAGATTTTTTTCCCTTTTGTATTAGACCATCTAGATTTTTTGTTGCCTACATTTTGGATCAAATTCTATGATTCATCATTAGGTCAGATGGCAAGAGAAGAACTAACATTGTTTGTAATCCATATGGTGGCAAAAACACTATTAGAAAATAACTAAATATGATTTTGGCATGAATGTTTTGGTTCACTTTTTGTGATCTATCAGATTCATTATCAAGATGAGAAATGATATGTAGATGGTAGTTGTTAATTTTCTATTTATATGTTTGTTTTGTTTTGTTTATGTTCTCATAAACCATACTGTAAAAACCCTTTGATGAATATTCCTTAATTCAATCAAAATATGTTTTACTCCCCAACCTCTTAGCCCAATTATTTCTTGGACAAATGTACCACATACAAACATCTACATGTGGCACTAGCATCTCACAAAAAATATGCAACTGGGTTGAATGCTGAAACATTCCACTTTCAAGTGTTTTCGCAGTGTAACACCTTTGTCAACCCTCCCAGGCATCATAGATGAATCCAGACCTGCTATATTGATGGTAAAACCTCTATTTTTCTACTATTCAATCATTGATTGAGACTCTCTAAAGCTCCTTCACAACTACTCTAGCATTTATCTGCATTGTTGCTCCTCTCCCACATGCAGCAACATATCATAATTCTTATTGCCACATTGAGATTATTGTTGAAGTTTTGAGATTGCCTTTTCTTTCTTGTAGCATTTATGTGAAGGCAAATATGTCCTTGGACACTTGGTCTTCCTCTTTTAAAGGATTAGTAATTTTCACATTTGAAGCTTTCTTAGGTGATAATACCTTGCCTTTTATTTGGTATCTCCATCTATCTTCGTTTTCCATGGACGTGGGAACACCAAAGTGGTGATTTGACTATGTCAAGATCCTATTCAATCATCACAATACAAATAGAAACCTCCAAGACTTCCTAAATTAAACCACAATCTTATAATTAATTGAAATCCAATGATTGTGTTTCTGAGTGTATTGTAGGATTTGAGCTCTCAAAAGATACTTATCCTTTGTAGTGGTTCACTTCCCACAATCTTCAAGTCATGCAATTGCAAGAGATTGGATCAATTTTTTTAATTTTTTTATTATAGATTGTTCCAAAAATTATCCCCCATACGTCACGAACTCAATCTTTCATGAGCATACCACTTTGTTTGTCCAATATCTATATTGTAGATAAATAGTGTTACATACATGGGAGATGTTATCCACTCATTGAATATCTCACTCAAAACTAAACAAGCTCCAACAAAAAGCAACTTTGATTTTCTAAACATAGATAACAATACTCTCATGCATTGCAAAATGTTATTTAGTTATAGGATGACTCGTTCTCTCTAACTAAATAAACTAAACTAAATGTGTAAAATAATACACCCGATCCAATTGAATATTTTAAAATCTAGAGTAAAAGGATGAATATTCCAATATTTTCACAACTTAATAATAAATGTACTATACTAAAAAAAATGTAACTCTAATATTTTAAGAATTAAAGCTTAATATAGTAATGTTTTATCTAATTTATATAATATTATTATTAAGATATTTTTAACTTTTTAAATTAACAACTACGAATAAATATTTTATTAATTTTTTAAAAAAAACTAAAAATGAATAGATCCAAAATCTCACCTTGAAGTCAAACCCCATCAATCTAACCCCCAAAATTACACCCTAAACTGAAATCCCATCAATCCAACCCCAATTCAAACAAGAATTGAGAATAAGGGACCATTCATGATCTAAATTTTAGTGTTATTATTCACTTTTCCATGTTTTCTTTTCTGTGAAAATTTGGGAGGATAAGAGTCCAAGCCTAGCCTCTTAGAAAGCCATTCTGCTAGTGATTGAAGAGGAGAAGAAAAGCCATATTGAACAAACCCACAATGAGAGTAGTGAAGATTTATCATCACTTGCCATCCCTTCTGAGTAGGATGGTACCAATCAAAAAATAAAAAGTCTTCTTGAGACTTGCACAAATGAAAAAGAGCTCTTCCTTGTTCATCATAATCAGCACACCCAACAATGGTGCTATTCATGTTTCCATCTCTAGAATAGCATGATCTACTCATCTCATGGATTCCTACTCAATACACAATACAGAAATAAGTCAATCAGTATCCTCATGTATTTATGTAATCCTATAATTATGGCTCTTAAATAGATACACTATTTAGAAGGAAAACATGAAAAATATAATCTTGAAATTCTTAACTACACTATAATCAATGTCTTTATCATATGTAAATGGGTTGAGGATAATATGAGAGAAGGCTGCAAAGAAATCAAGGATGATAAAGTTGGCATCTTCAAGTTCCCTCAGGTCTGAAATGGCTTGTGATATATATTTGTTTTGGGTGGAAACTAAGTCCATTGTTGTGTTCAAGCATACTACTCCAGACTGTAAGTAACCTAGTTGGTAGTCAAATGGCATGTTATTTGATACCAGGTAATTCCTTAGGTCAAGATTATATAGCTCTATGAGTTGCAGTTTCATCTATGCTACAACACTTCACAAACTTCTCTGTTCCCTGTAAACATAACCCTCAATCACATATGTTTCAAAATCACATTTGAATCATTCTAGTACAACGTGACAATTAATAATATTAGATTTTCACAATCTATTTCAAAAAAATCTTTTTTGTTTCTGGATTTGATTGTGTAAGTTTTTTTAGTATCAATGGATCACACTGTGTGATCCATCATCAAAATGAGAGAAGGATGTAAGATATGATCCATCGTCAGAATGAGAGAAGGATGTAACATAATTCTTTCATCCTAGTGATAGATCACAGAGTGGATCCAAAATGTTGATACTAAAAAAACTTCCACAATTAAATCTAGAAACAAAAAAAATCATTAGAACATAGCAAGTTTGGTGGTATTTATTCTTACCACTGTGGTAACATTTGTAGTAGTATAATCATTTCCATTCAGAGTGAGAAGTGTTATCGAGTGCTTTAGATAATGAGAACCATATTTTTGAGATATAATGGAATCCTTGAAATTCCCAACTTGGACACTTAACTTTGGAACTCCAAAAGTATCAAATACCCCATTGTATGCTACTACAAAGTTTATGCCTTTCCTTGCTTGTATATGATGGCTTGAACTTTTTAGAACCTTGTAGGTCACTAGAGATGGAAGACCTAAGATTTGGGTTGCATAAATTTAAGAAAAAACACAAACTCTGGTAAATGCATTCACCTGTATATTTAAAACCATGGCAATATAATCATAAAGAAAAGAAGTATTTTAATCAATGAGAACAATGTTTACAATCTATGACAATTATTTGCAAGACCTTTTGGATTTGATTTTGTACCAAGCATAAGAGAGATGAAACCAAGCATAAGAGGCCACAAGAAAAAAGATACACAATCATAGAGCACAGAGTTTGATTTGAAACATCCATTCTTAAAAAACTATACACAATCAAATCTAGAAGCACTTGTAGACAAGAATTTTAATGTTAATAGATTAAGGAAATAGGATTGTTCCGATCTGTTGGGTGATGCGTTGCGCTCCCCTGCCCACAGGTGGTTAATTATGTGGTGTTCCATGTTCACTAACAGTCATGGCTTTTGGTGCAATAGCAAATGGGCCCTACAAATGGTATCAGAGCTTGGTTTTGGCCTGGTCATGGGTTCAAATCTCCCCGGTGCCATCCCGACCCGCGTAAGCACCTAGTATGCGCGTTGAGGGGGAGATTGTTGGGTGATGCGATGCACTCCCTTGCCCACAGGTGGTTAATTATGTGGTGTTCCATGTTCACTAATAGTCATGGCTTTTGGTGCAACGGCAAATGGGCCCTACACGATCCATGGCTCAGAGTATAAAAGAGAAGCACTACTGGAGATAACTTGTCATAGTTATCATGTAATGCCCTGCTCGAAGATCCTTGGAAACAAGGATTCAAATCAAGCCAAGATATTTTTTTTTTACAAGTATGAATGCACATGACAACATCATACAGGGATCACAAAGATTGCAATGGAAGACTTCACCATAATCCCAGCAACCAACAGATCTCTGAACGCCACTACCAAACTAACACACGCGAACAAAAGCCAACAACCACCACAACAAGATGAGGGCACAAGAAATGACCACTCATCAACAACACACCAAGCTGGGGTAAAATGCAGAATCCTGAGATTTGGCTAAGCCTAAAATCTTGAAGCCTTGAAAATTTCCTAGAATCCTTAACTTGTCTGCGAGAGGTCTGAAACCTATCTTAAAAGATTCGTCGCATATATTAAAATATATCTTAAGTATAAGGAATTAAATATATGTCAACTTATACTTAAATGATATATTTTAAACCCCTAGGAAATCTGTTTTGAACCAAGAAGGAGTAAAAACCAAAAGGGTATCCAAAACCAACTTTCGAACTTACATCTGACAAGCCTAGATAACCCCTATTTCTCACGCGAGAAAGTGCACACTTCGCGCAAGGACTACTGAGCTTCGTGCGATGATTCACATTCTCACACAAGGATTCTCTATGTGTTGCACGAAGATTTACATTCTCGCGCGAGAAGTGTATTCTTTTGCGCGAGAAAGAAATAGTCTTGCGTGAGGAAAATACAATCTCGCACGAGGAAACAAATCAGCACGACACAAAATGCAAACAAAAAGCTAAACAAACAAGGAAACCTCCACACCGAGGAGTACTAGATCCACGTAAATTGAGGAATGAAAACTTGAGAGCACTAATAGCAAGGAAAGAGGAACATCTAACCATCTAAAACATAATAGAAAAGCACATACTGAAATAAACATCGCAAAGAACAAAATACATTTTAGAACTAAAAAACCAAATAAGTGTGCGGTTCCTCCCAACCGTTAATAGCATCATAAGACCATCGTGGATCCTAGCCATCCCCCGCATGTAACATCCCAAGCCACCGACCAGATCGTCAGTACTATCATAATAGGGATGTCACTACTAAAACATGCAACAGTATAAGCATAAGGAAATCTAACATGCTAGTAGTAAAGCATAAGATAATCCTACAGTAGATAACATCTCCTATTACATGCTAAACAGCAATAAGCAATAGATATACTACTAAATCAAATAACATCATCTAATCATATGCTAAACATCATGATAAGGGAATGTGTCAAATAAACTAACATCATCTGAACATGATATCCAAGCATTCCAATGAAAGCATAAATCACAAGAAAGCATACTCCAGAACCCGACGTACCAAGTGAAAACATCCAGCAACGGTTGCACTAGGACAAGATCATCTCTGTACATCGGTCCCTAGTAGTGGTGAAGGTAGCTACGTCTCCCAACCACATGGCACCCGTAGGTCCACACCGCCGTGCTGATGGAGATAATGATCCAACCACAAACACACAAAAGAACATCCATGGCTAACACTCATGCCAGACAATATGATGGCTACAACCAAGAACCTAAGACAATGCAAGGAGTACAGGTCCTGGTCAGTCACTAAAAAGGCTACTAAGTAGGGGCTGACATCATGGCGAGTCACTTGGCATCCAAAAGCCCAAGCTCGGATCACGTGTGGCAACACTCTCAAGGGACTCCCTTGGAACCATCACACGAATGAGGATCTTTTCATTATCTTAAATTTTATTACCAGTCACACATTTAAATTTAGTTATCACTTACTTAAAATTTCATATCCTCCGTCAACCTCCATGGCCATAAACGCCGAGCTGCAAGATAGAAGCCCCCTCCAGATGCTACCCTACCCTACCCATGCTCATCCTACAACAAGTGCCCGTGAGCATGCATACTCCCATCCCAACCCCAATGATCAAAACTTCCAAAAAAGACATGGAAGGTCGAGACTCGAAAGTCCTCCGACAAACGTACGCGCACATACTCGTGTGTGGCACACCACCATCACGAAGATCATAACACAAGGACAGGATGAGAACACAATGCAAAACAAACACCCAACTTAAAGCAACTCAAGAGGACGAATTTTACATGAATCCCAAAGCCAATAAAACCATACATCATAAAATCACTCAATCGGCCTCAATTCGAGAGTATAGATTCTACACGAATCCCAATGATGCAACAAGACCAAAAGTCATAAACTTACTCAACCGACCTCAATCTGAGAGTATGGATTCTACACGAATCCCAATGATGCAACAAGACCAAGGGTCATGAACTCACTCCACCAGCCTCAATCCGAGAGTATGGATTATACACGAATCCCAATGTCCATGAAACAAAGCAAAGGTCCAAAAGAAACCATAACAGGTATAAAATCACTCAACCGAACACGTCGAGAGTACAGATGCAACACGCATCCAATGCAACATAAAAGTGCAAAAGTGGTATGATTGATATCCAAACGGATCATCAAGGTCCACGATCCACATTGTGCCAAGAAAACCTGAGAAAACAAGGCAGCACGCAAAATGAGGTATAAATTCCAAAATTTGGAAAACTTCAAAATTAAAACCCATTTGGCCTTTGGGTTCAAAAACCCCAAAAATCTAAAAATAAATGAAATTGGACACCATATGCAAAAATGGCCAGCATAACGGTGCAAAAACTCAAACCCTCTTCTCGAAAATAGGAAAATGTTCGTACCCGCCCAACCAGGTAGAACTAACATACAAAAACGGAGGGGAACACTAGTTCTCAGCCTCCACACAAACGGCTACAAAAAATACAAACAGAAACAATAAAACAGGAAAGCCCTACCTCACAGCCAGAAGGGCAAAACATGAATCTAAACCATAAAATAAATATCCGGCAAAAGTAACTGAAAATCACGGCAATCCAAGGTTTCCCCGAGCTAGATCCAACAAGCTCAACCTCACGAGGATCCCATGCTCGTAGCTCCCACAACGAACAAAATAGTAAATCCTCATGAAGAGGATTTTGGGTTTTACTCTTCAACTTTCCAATTCAAAAGTGAGAAGTGAGGAATTAAATTCTTTTTTGGATACTTATTCACTTTTTGGGTGAATAATCGATTAGGGTATTTAACCAACCAATCTAGTTAAACCCCGAATCGACCCAAACGAAAACAGGCTATTCCTATAAATAGGAATTGATCTATGGAAAAGCTGCCAAAAATTAAAATAAATCAATTAAAAAGCCTGAAAACCCAAAAACACATAAATCTCCTTAACAACTTTTGTGACAATGTGAACCTCTAAAATGCACAAACACGCTTACTGGTCTAATCACATAATGCAAATGAGTTCGGATTCAATAATCATCAAAAAGTTTAAATTAAACATTTAATTAAGGATATGTCGACCATATAAGGAGGACATTGATAAAATATGAAAAGATGAATCACTAACTCCATGTGCCACTGCCAGGGATATAAATCTTACACACTAAACAACACAATCAAGTGCAATTGCATATAATAACATAGCCGAAGCAATAATGTGTTAAATCACCTAATTTAACCATTTATTTAATTATATTAAAATAATCTATTTACATCACTCACATTCGCATAAAGCATAACAACGTAGGAATGAAGTAATTAACCATAGCATTAAATCCATCACATAACACAATCAGAGGTATGTCCAAATACCAGATAACCAGATAACATCATAAAAAACACTGTCATCTCAAAATGGCATCATCATGCAATATGATTAACTGAATAGCATAGTAGTCTAATATCTATGATACTAGAATTAAAGAGTAACATCTGACCCTTAGGTCATCTCAAATGTAAACATAACATGAGTAACAATTATCTCTCTAATCAGAAATATAACAAGGTAATGTCTACAACACATAACCAAATAATCTCACATGAACAATCCATTTAATTACTTACGCATTTAATAAGGCACTTAAAACACAAAGAGAACACAGTCAAAAACATGACTAACCACTGCTACAGGAACCTAGTCCAGTGTAGCATGGTAATAGAACATAGTGCAATCTCTACACACATCTCAGGATAATCACGGAACAACCTCATGATACCACATCGATCTTGGTAACCATTGGCACAAACCTTAGTGAACCAAAAATCACATCATAATCTCATAGATCAATCAAAAGCATAATCAAAGCAACTAATACAACAACATAAATCCAAACACCTCGACAGTGTAGACCACTCAGGGTCACAATCATGATCCATCACAACAAAAGATCAGAAAGGTTACATTCATCAGGATGACTTACAAAAGTCAAATGGGAGAGGCACTACATATCAAGACTTTAAAATTGAAAATTGCTTGTTCAATTTTAATATAATTGTATCCTGAAGAGGGCATCAATTATGAGTTATATGGATGGATTGAAAAAGGATTTTCAAAGGATCCTATAGTGCAATCCTAAAGGGTCACAATTTTTTTGTTTCATCTGATTACTTTGAAAAGTTTTGGCTTTCCTTCCAACTGCAATTTCAATAAGATTTTTTTGATAGGATTTTTATATCTTATAAAATTTGGGGGAATTTCTAGGTTCACAGTGCAAAATATAAATATACAAAATTGTAGACGAGACCCTTAAGCATTATTATACTTAGAAAATTAGAAGTCAATATCATGATTTATAATCATTATATAATTAGAGAGAAGTCAAACATATACCTATATTAGCTGATGGTGTAAAGCACTTGGAAACCCCAGTACATAGGAATGGAAAAGTTTGGGGCAAATTGACTTCAATTTATATTGCCTATCCAAATATGTTGGGCTAAAATATGCAACAACAGTTCCTGATATGAACAACAACTTCTGATATGGACCTTTGAGATCATTAGAAATTGATTTTGAGAAAGATTACCTAAATAATCAGTAAGAATTCTACCAAATGATACCCTGCCTAATGGGTGCCCAGGCCAAGTGATACCATATGGATATTTCCATGCAGTAACTATGCTATTTTTCATACCAGGATAGTAATTTCTAGTGTTTGGATATGAATCTCCAAAAATAAAAAGAGCATTTGTTTCATCTCCACTGCATATACTTACAAAAACAATGCTTCAATCAATGACCACACTAAAATTATATACAAATTTTGCAATAAGAAAAGAAATTATCAATCATTACCCATTAAAACTGGTAGAAACACCAACAGGACTAATGACATTTTGGCAATCATTTTTCATGACCTTCTACATCTACGGTCAGCAAAGTTGATTGTTTGGTTTATATGGAAAAATCATCAAAATTGTTTGGTCAAGACCAATGTCTGCAAAGTTTTCATAGACTTTTTGGAGGAGTTCAAAATTAGAAGCTTGAAGATTGAGTTTACATTAAAAGCTCAAGAAAAGTAGAGAGATGTTTTGCTGAGTAAAACAAAACTTCTTCCAATCAGTAACCACACTAAAATTACATCCAAAAATTTGAATATGATAAGCAATTAATTCTTAGTCATTACCAATTACAAAGAGTACCAAGAATATTGATGACATGTGGGCAACCATATTTGATGACCTTCTAGATCTATCATGGATAAATAGCATGATTAAACATGTCAATTAAAGGTATGATGCTATAATTTCTTCCCTTTTTTCATATTTTTGGTGGAACATGCTACTTTATGCTAAAACCTTAATACCAATATATAATAATCGACTAATTAGTACTAATCTTTATATCTATATCATCTAACATATTTCAAACTTTTCATAGGTTGTAGGACACATCAAAGGCAACAAAGGCGAGGCTAGAAAAGGTTAGGTAGCACAGACTTGGCTCTGGGGGATATTCGAAAATAAAAGCACTCATTGTAAGTAGCAATAAATGAATTGCAAAGAAAAATTATTTATAAAATGTAAATAATTTTGTTAATTAATAAAAAAATGCAGGGTGCTGATTTTAATCTAGAGGCCACGAAAGAACACAAAAAAATTACCTTCAAGCAAGGCTATGCAGCGGCGGCTAAACACCTATGGCAAGCTTCCATTGCCCCAACTGAATAGTCTCCTACATCATGTGCACAGGTAAATATGCCAAAAAATATATTAGAAATTGAATACTTGAGCAACAATTTATTTGATAATAATGTGCATGACATTGCAATGCAGCCTGTTAATCGTGACATAGATCATAAGCAGCATCATGAAGCCCCTGATGTGCATCGTACTATTGATGGAGGTGCTCATTTGCTATTTAAAACTAATTATGTAATTATTAATATAATTTAACATCTTTAATTGAACTTGGTGTAACCTTTTTGTGTTGAGGATATAGAATCATGTCGTGCTGAACGAGTGTCAGAGGATGTTTAGACTGATCAATAGGTAGATCATGTCGCACATTTAGGTAAAGAAAATCTATGTTTTGTTCTTTTAAATTAATTTTTTGATTTATAGTTCTTTTAGTTAAATAAAAACTCATAATTCACTAATATAAAATGGTGCAAATTTAACTCATGAAGTACTTTTTATTGTAGTGGACCCCCCTTTGGTGCAGCGGCCTCACGATGTTCCTGAACAGATGAGAAGGAGACATTTGTTAGAACCAGTAGAGAAGGGGGGTGATGAGGACATTGATATTCCTCTTAGAAATTGTATGAAAAAAAGAAATGGCAAGGAAGAAAAAAAGATATGATTATTTGTCATGTCCCCTTTTCAAATAATTAAAAAATAATAATCTTTGCTAAGGCAGGCAAGCCCAAGAAAGTGAAGTTTCGGAAAAAGGGGGTTAATCTTTGGAAACCGTTGGACTAATAAATGAAAATTATTATTAAAATATGTTTCATTAACCTCTCTTGGACGTGAGTTACAGTTATGCCCTCTTTTAAGGGGTTTTGGAGGCATTTTGGGCTCATTCCAGAACTTGATTTTTGCTCATTCTTGTTATTCTTCAGAGGCTGCCAAACCTGTGGAGAAGGAGACCCAAGAACGGGAGTTTGCAGGTTTCCAGGGAGACCCAAGAATAGGAGTTTTCAGGTTTCCAAGAAGGCTAAGGATGGGATTTTGAAGCCATTCCATGTGCATGCTCATACAGAGTTTGCCTTTGTGCTGAACAGTGCAGATTTGTGGGTTTTCAGGTGTGTTTTTTGTATGAGTTTGGTGTTTACAGTTGAGTATTTCATATCAGTTTGGGTTGCTGCTGTATTTAAGACTTTAAGGTGTTAAAATAGAGCTGAATATATGTATTGGGATGTGATTAAACTTCTGAGATAGATTATTAGTGTTTTGTGGTGTTTTCGGGCATTTTTGTGTTAATTTCGGGAGCCCGATGAGCATAGGTTTTGTCCTACATTGGTGAACTATTGTGTAAAGGCTATACGGATCTGGAAATTTCATTTTGTAGGCTGTTATGCTGCTGAAATTTCTATAAAAATTTCCATTTTAAGATTTATTAATAATTTGTGAAGTTGTGAAGCTTTTGGCACTATTTTCAGCATACCCGATTTGGGGTTTCTTGAGAAATTTGGTGGATCTTTGTGATATTAGTTGTTTGATCTTAAAGATATGATTAGAGGTTGGAAATATAATACAAAATCAGTAAAGGGACATTTCAGTGGTATCAGAGCCATGATCTTGCCAGCCTGAGGGTTTGTAGAAGTTGCAGGTCAGTTTTGACAACTACCCAGATCTTGCATGTCAGTTTTGACAACTACCCAGATTTTGCATGTCATAATTTATGGTTGCATATTTCTTCTAATTAGCTGCATGTTAAAATTTATGGTTACATTCTACTTCTAATCATTTTCATGTTAGTTCTTGGTGAATTTGGTGGTTGTAGAAGTTTGCATGTCAGTTTTGACAACTACCCAGATCTTGCATGTCAGTTTTGACAACTACCCAGATCTTGCATGTTAGTTTTGACAACTACCTAGATCTTGCATGTCAGTTTTGATAACTACCCAAATCTTGCATGTCAAAATTTATGTTTGCATTCTACTTTTAATCATATGCATGTTAGTTCTTGGTGAATTTGGTGGTTGCATGTTGCTTCTAATCAGCTGCATGTCAAAATTTATGGTTGCATGCAACTAAGTGAAAGAGAAAAAAGATATTTGCAGCGAGAAAAGAATAAAGAAATTTTGATCAAACCTCCAATTGAAAGTAAATGTACAAAATCCAAGGAAGGGAAAAGTATGGCTGATCTAGATGAGATGGCAAAGAAATTCTTCCAAGACATCCAAAATACTCAGAAGCAAACAGTGGATAGTTTGGCAGAAACTAGAGAGGCTTTGCGAATATTGACAGAAAAATTACAAGGAGTTGCATCTATTAATGAGAAAGGGAGCACTTCAGAGGAGCCAAGAAATCTGAAATCCACACCATCTAAATCAACTAAAACTATTTTCTTGCCTGCAGATGAGCCACCAGTACCAAATCCAGCCATTAATCCTATGGAAGAGGTTACAGGTAACTTGATTACATCAAGAGCTACTTATAATGGCTTAGATGATGAATTTCGTAGTTCAATTCCTTTTAGAGAATATGTGGATATGATGAACACTTTGATGCCCAAGAAAGAGTACAGAAGGGAGCATGACATAAGTGGAAGAGAGCTCAAAAATAAAATAAGCAAGTTTATAGCACCTACTTTTGATGGAACAAATAAAATTTTAGCTAGAGCATGGCTACAAAAATTACAGACCTTCTTCACACTTAACCCCATGAAGGAGAGTGATGTTGTTCAAATTGCAATTCTACACTTGGAAGATGCAGCCTATGATTGGTGGTATCATGGAATGACTACTCAAGGTCATGATCAGGTAACTACATTTGATGATTTTAGTCAAAGAGTGATAGATAGATTTGACCTCAAGGATGATGATTATGAGGATGTTGTTGTGCATGATGGTGAGATACCTGGTGTAGATGAGCAGACATTGAGCATTCATGACTTTTCTGAGAGAGAGTACCAGGCACAGTTAGATGCTTCGTCACATGAGGTTGAGGCTAGTAGTACTTCACATGATTTATCCTACCAGCTGAAGGTGTGTGAAGACAGTATTGTCACTACATTATCTCATCATGACAGGTATGTGGAGTTAGTTGGTATTGGTCATATTACTCAAGTCAGGATTTTGCTTGAGTTACCAGCTAATTCTAGTTTACAGATATGGACTCGAGATTCTTATATTGGCATTTGGGGTTCAGTTGACTATAAATCATTAACACTTTTTGGTAGCAGTGATTGTTTGGGTGCTACCATGGATTTGATTAGCAGATTGCACGGTGTTGTCTTTTCTTGTGCCAGGAGCTTATCCGATGTTTGTATTAGTTTTTATACACTGGTGTTGGGCTTTGTTCATATATCTAGCCGACCATACTTGCTGGAATGTGTTGATGATATTTCATATTTGGCAGTGTGTACAGATGAGTCCCAGGATCATATTGGCATTGATGACATCCAGGAGGATGTAGTGGGCAGTTTTGAAGACTTAGTTTCCTTGGGTACAGAGGAGTTGGACAGCAGTGCTAATGTTTTTGATACTCTGTATGTTGATATGAGCTTTAGATTTAATTCATAGGGTATGGATTGTAATACTCTAGAGACTAGTGACTTTGAGGATACTCCTTTAGATAATGCATCAGAGGAGGTTTGTAGGAGACAGTCAAGCCAGTACCATCATGTGCCTAATCAGTTAAGAGTTAGTGACCGAGACATTGCTATCACTTGCCAGCATTTTGATGCTGCTCATCAGTTGTTAGCAGTTTATGGATGGGGTTCTCCTACTAGTGATGAGCAAGAAGGCAGTTATCTTTCCTTGACAGAGATCCACTCTTTATGGGAGGCTATTCAGATTTTGAGATAGAATTATATGCAGTTGGTAGCTGACAGAGATTATCTTATGGAGTGGGGCAGTACAGCATATGATGCATTGTTGTCCAAGGAAGATGAGGTGAGTGAGCTTACTGAGCAACTTGAGGTGACTTCTGAGATTCTTGAGAGTACACAGTTGGCTTTCAAGGAGTCACAGTTTCATTTGGCTAAGGTGACCATGGAGTTAGAGTGGCTACAGTCTTTACCTGATTCTATACAGTCACAAGCTATGGTGTTTGGTGATCCATGGATGTCCATGGCCGAGATTTTCAAAGACAGTGGAGATGGGGATGCATCCATCCTTGATACTAACGTTGGCATATCAGGTTCATTCCCACTAGAGTCAGGTTCAGTTGAGTTGGGTTTTGTAGCAGATTGTTGTATGCTTGACATGGTGGTGGCCTCTAGTACTGATGGCACAGAGACTAGAGATGTATCAAAGAGCATGTGTGATGTTGGTGAGTTGACAGTTGGCATGCTTCCTACTAGTAATACTACTCCCTTGGTGATATTTTCAGAGATAGTAGTCAATTCCAACATGGTTAATGATCAATTGCAGTTAGTTTCATCTGGATTACAGTCTGAGCCACTGACTGAGATTGGCGCATTCTATTGGCATTACACTATGAGTTTGATGCCTCAGGATGAGAGTTGTGATGGGCATGACATGGCGATAGGTCCTGCAGTTGATAGCTTGATAATACATGACTTAGAGCAGGAGTTTTGGAGTGATGCTTTAGCAGGTGTTGTTATTGATTCTACTCCTTTGGCGATGACATCTCCTGACTTAGCTAGTGATCAGTCACAGTGGGTTGTATCACTTGTTCATGGTGAGCTGTTGACTGAGGTTGGTTTTTTTAATCAACATTATATTGCAGGGCATGTACATCAATTAGCAAATGATCCTTGTGTTGAGGAGTTGATGGCAGGAAAATTTGGTTTGGGTTCCATTTCTTGTTGTTTATCTTGTGATGGCTTTTCATCATCAAGGGTACATGGGAGTTATGGTTATGAGACAGTGGTCGATGATCTACAGTGTTGTGTTGAGTGCAGGGGTTGTACAGTGTGTGGATTCTCCATACTTGGTATAGTTTCATTTGAGAGCATTCACCATTGTTGCAGAGTTGGATTGTACATTCTGTATAGGCCAGTGGGATGCGTTGATGGTATTTATGGTGTTGGCAGTTTGATTTGTCCACTTTACTTGGATTCTAATGTTCTAAGAGTTTGTGTCTCATGGATTTTTGACTGTGGTAGTGGTGATTTTGGAGTTTGGTTGAGCTATAATTGTCAGTTTGATTATGGATTCGTCTTGGT
Source organism: Cupressus sempervirens (assembly GCA_028749045.1). NCBI lineage: Eukaryota > Viridiplantae > Streptophyta > Pinopsida > Cupressales > Cupressaceae > Cupressus > Cupressus sempervirens. Next base: position 655,290,797 of record CM053785.1, on the reverse strand, counting down.
CATATTGCAGAGGATATTGCAGGAGCCTGGGTTAATTGGTAGTAGTATAGTTCATGACTACATTTGGGATCCAGGTGGATTGATTGGTTTATTCTTCAGCCATTGCTTGAGGACAAGCAATGTTTGAGAGGGGAGGACTTTTCATGTCCCCTTTTCAAATAATTAAAAAATAATAATCTTTTCTAAGGCAGGCAGGCCCAAGAAAGTGAAATTTCGGAAAAAGGGGGTTAATCTTTGGAAACCGTTGGACTAATAAATGAAAATTATTATTAAAATATGTTTCATTAACCTCTCTTGGACGTGAGTTACAGTTATGCCCTCTTTTAAGGGGTTTTGGAGGCATTTTGGGCTCATTCCAGAACTTGATTTTTGCTCATTCTTGTTATTCTTCAGAGGCTGCCAAACCTGTGGAGAAGGAGACCCAAGAACGGGAGTTTGCAGGTTTCCAGGGAGACCCAAGAATGGGAGTTTTTAGGTTTCCAAGAAGGCTAAGGATGGGAGTTTGAAGCCATTCCATGTGCATGCTCATACAGAGTTTTCCTTTGTGCTGAACAGTGCAGATTTGTGGGTTTTCGGGTGTGTTTTTTGTATGAGTTTGGTGTTTACAGTTGAGTATTTCATATCAGTTTGGGTTGCTGCTGTATTTCAGACTTTAAGGTGTTAAAATAGAGCTGAATATATGTATTGGGACGTGATTAAACTTTTGAGATAGATTATTAGTGTTTTGTGGTGTTTCCGGGCATTTTTGTGTTAATTTCGGGAGCCCGATGAGCATAGTTTTTGTCCTACATTGGTGAACTATTGTGTAAAGGCTATATGGATCTGTAAATTTCATTTTGTAGGCTTTTATGCTGCTGAAATTTTTGTAAAAATTTCTATTTTAAGATTTATTAATAATTTGTGAAGTTGTGAAGCTTTTGGCACTATTTTCAGCATACCCGATTTGGGGTTTCTTGAGAAATTTGGTGGATCTTTGTGATATTAGTTGTTTGATCTTAAAGATCTTATTAGAGGTTGGAAATATCATACAAAATCAGTAAAGTGACATTTCATTATTCATGAATGACTTACTCTTGAATATTGTTAATGAATTATTCATGAATGTTGTTTGTTTATGAATTTTATGTGTTAATGAATTTTATCATGTGATTATAATGATTGAATTTTATATTTCAAAAATAGATGAATTGAATGTTATTAAATGTTAATGGGGAATTTAGAGTGATGTTGGGGGCGAGGGGGGCAAATGAGCTTCCACCTTCACGTGGTTGGCCCTGTTAAGTAGAGAATATTTAACTATTCTCAAAACCAAGTGAAGCTTAAACTTAAAAGATAAGCTTATAGTTAATAGTGACAACCAATTAGCAAGTTGAAATGAAGTTCTTCATTACAGGTACCTTTTTAGTTTTTAAAGCACGATGTCATGTTTTAATATTGTATAGTTTTTTTCTTAAGTTAAAGTATTCTTTTACTATAACAACATAATTTATGACCATTTTAGTAACTATTCTAACATCGCTTTATGACAAATCTTTTTTTGGCAAAGATGGCGATAAGTGGTGCTATCTATTCCTTGGGAGATTGGATTGCAGAGGTCTGTATCTCAGCATCATTTGCATGTGGTAGAAATGCATACTTACAACCATTTCATTCTACATTTAAAAAGATTTATGATAATATTGCTTTTTTTAATTTATATTTTTGTCTATAGTCATTATAAACATTGAAACCTTAGTTAGCTTTTATAGGCTATGAAGAACATAGTTGAATACTACAATAATTTTGTGGCTAGGCAACAATAGTGATTCTTCTAAGCCAAAAGATGAGACAACTATGTTTCATCTTAAGATGGTAGTGGAGTTATTCATGTATGATTCCTTTCTTTAATGGTGATTTGGATGTTTGACTAGTTCTAAATATATTGCTATAGTGCCTATTCAACCTTTTCTATGTATACTATTTTTTTGTAGTGTAAAGTATATAATCAACATCTTTTTGTAGTTCAAATGTTCAGATAGGTTTGGAAATACTCTATCCACATGCATATTCCATAGCAGACTACCTTTGCTTGTCTTCGGTAACCTTGCTTTCTTGGGCTTTTTTCTCTGGTCACGATCCTTCAAACTACTTGGTTATAAAAATATCTTGTGCCAAGATAAGTATTGGAAATCTGAAGGTAGTTTGACAATAACTCATAGCCATTGTTTTTTAATAGGATCAATTGATTTTGATTTTAACTAAATAAATAACCATCTCTAGCAATTTCGGTCTAAAGCATGCTAACAGTTGTTTATTTTTTGTCCTATATTTTCAGTTTAGAAATGCTTGTTGGTCCTGATGGTGAACTTCCTGATAAGCTGTGTAACTTGGAACCACGTCTGATGAGCATGTTAGCAATGAGATAATGGACCAGGATCCCAATGTTCAGTGGGATGATACTGGTAAATTTAATATGGCTGAATGAATTGATGATAATATTATTCATGTTTATTTCTATGTACCCATTAACATTAATATTTATTTTTCCAAAATTATACTAAAGCTGGGCTAGAGCATGCCAAAAAGTGTGTGACGAAAATGGTCATATAGCCTCTATTGCGACCTGACATCTTTCAAGGGTGTCACTCTCTAGGCAAAGGGCTCCTCTTATTTCGCCCTCCTATAAGTCAGTCTGATTTATTCTCTATTCTTTATATGTTGGAAATTTATTTTTGTTTACAATAAAGTACATTTAATTTTCTCTTAGGGTACTGGGAAAATGATGATTGGATAAGCTATGGTAGGAGAAGCTAGAGTTACTTTATTTTATATTTATGCCAGTTCATTGATGAGTAAGTGGCTAAGTTCCTAATAAAATCATGCTTTCAAGTTCTTTTATTGTTTGGATTCTTGAATGTAGAAAGCCTTGTATAATTGTTTTTCCAGTGAAGCACATGTGCTTAACAGAAGTCTTACATAATAAAGATAACATCAAAAAATAGAACAAATGGTTTCTATTTGTGAGAAATAAGGATTGCATGTGTAGTTGCAATTTCTAAAGCATATACCATGGCAGGAGTTAATGACCAACAAATTTCAATAACAAAAAAACATTTTCCTATGATTGATTGCTGGAATTAAATATTGATTTAAGGGAAGAGCGCTAATTGAAAGAGGGTATTGAGCATTTGTTATCATTTACAATACTGTTAGATTAGGGTATTGGGCATTTGTTATCATCATATTAGAACATGGAAAATGGTGTGAAATTGCACTTTCCTTAGTCATGGTTACATACCTACTGCACTCTTTCATTTGAAAAATGAATAGAAATACCATATCTAGTAGCTTCTCTATGTTGTATTCATTTATTGGTAATGATTCAATGTCATGCCATTTGATGGTAGCTTCTAGAGTTTCATTTAGTTTTAAGGCGTGTCTTATCTTTTCAAGTTTGTATGCTCCATTTGGTAGTTTGGTATTAATTGATGATGTCTAGGATCTTCTACCTTCACTGTAGTCTTCATCATCATCCAACTTGTTGTTTGGTATTTTCCATGTTATCCTCTATTTCCATGGTCTTCAACATGGTTGTGTATTTTATCTATCTAGTTCAAAGACTCTATGCACCTAAGGTGAAAGCCATTTAGAACTAACAGTTGGAGACATCGTGTTCCCCCCATAAAACTAGAAAATGTCATGAGTTTAAGGTCAAGAAGGAAGAAGTCATAACATTTTTAGTAGCAAAATATTCTTAAAGATACATATTTAGTTGATTCTTTTTTGAAGTTTCTTATTTCAATTCAATTGATTTTGGTTGTCAACCAAATTCCTAACTCCAATGTATATTGTATTTCAGTGCTACATTTTCATAGGGACTAAGTAAAATGATAGTTAACTACTTTAATTTTATTGATGTAGATGAACTACGAGTGCCTTTTTTGTTCTTGACAAATTGTAAGCTTTCAACTTTTGTGAAGCCATTACAAATGCAAATGAACAACTGGTGAGGTGTCAATTTTAAGGAAATGTTTTGTTTCTATAATGTACAGTACAATTGCTAGAAATATTTCATCTAGATTGTTAATTGATAGACTGTTAACTTTTCATGTCATTTACTACTTTGGTTGGGTAGTTCTCCTTGCATTTGTAAATCGTAAATCTTGTTGCAATCTTTAGCCTAATGACAATTTGGTATTACATCCAGGGTGATAACATAGTTGACTTAAAACTTTGCATTAAAGAAAACATCAAGGGATAGTATTTGAATTGTGGATATTTGTAAATTATGTTGGTTTTAGACATAGTTATAATTACAGTTATATATGTGCTCTTATGATGATGTGATTGGGACTGTAAGTTTTTTTGTCACGTTTATGTGTTTGAAAAATAAATGAAATTATTGGCTTTCATTCCTAATAAATAATTCTTTCCTAATTTTATTCTTCCCTGTCGGAACCAAAATTTAGATGCACTGTGCCAATTACTGCAAAGGCTTTGCTCTCATAGGAGCCTTCTAAACTGCACAAAATTTTAGTTGTAAAGCATAATTTCGCAGTGGAGACTTCCCATTGTTTTGTATAAAAAAAATCATGTGACGAATGACACAATGGTGTGGAGGTAGAAATTTCCATGATACCCTAACTCTCATGCACCGAGAAATTACACTTTAGAATCAAGTTTTGTGCAGTTTAGAAGGCTCCTATGAGAGCAAATCTTTTACAATAACTGGGATAGCTCGTCAAAATTTTTACATATCTTGGTCTCAATTTCAATGAAAATGCATAGAAAGGGAAGGCATTTTGGTTGCAATTTTGACACCAAACTGGTCGCCTTTGGCATCACTTGTATGGCACTAGCATAGAAAAGTAAGGGGTTTTCGTCACAATTAAGATGCCAAATTGGTGTAGGTTTATGTCAAAATTTTGACCAGCGGTGCTCGCAAATGAGGGAATAACATTTCAGGTTGGACTAGGGAAATCAAAAAAATTCACGTCGGTAAGTCCACCTTTATGAAGTCAAAATTTTGAAAGCAAAATGTATGTGGCAAAAAATTGACCAAAAAAGACCGATAGCAAGCTTGGTCGCCCTATCAACCTACTCTTGTCAAAATTTTGACCTTTTCGCATCGAAATTTAGGCCTAAATTTACTAGTGATAAAAACATTATGTATCTTACTCTCAGAAGGTAACTCAAGCTTATACACTACCTCCCCAATCCTTAATGCTTTATATAGGTCATAAGACCAAGACTTGAGTTTCTCTACCCCACTCCTCTTGAGTGTGCTAATTGTGTAAGGTTGTACATCAAATCTCCTCTTAATCTAATGTGCTCTACATACATCTTCTACTGACTCTTGGACACCAATTCCAAGCTCTTTGCACTCTATTATTAGCCAACACCAAGTCCACAAATGATAAGCCATCATAATGATACAATGCACAGAAGGGAGGCATGCCAATAGACATGTGGTACGAAGTATTATAACAATATTCACCCAAATACAACCAACCATGAGGCGATAAAGTTCCCTGCTAAGCTCCACAACCTCTAGTTGGGTCCTCCAACCACTCTACTAACTAAAGGAAACTCTTAATTATAGCTCAACCTCTATTGTAGTCTAAATTACCAAAGGAAGGAACATTACATTGAAAAATCCCTTCTGATTAGGTGACTACAAGTTCTATTTTTTTTGTGTTTTTGATGTTTTGCTTGAAACTTTGCAAGGGTTTGATGAATATTAGAATAAAGAAATTGTTGATATGATAGTAAATGAACCTATAAAAAAATAGAGAGCAATATAAATGCCTTTTATTCAAGAATATAACTGAAGTATATACCCTAAACTATATACATGTGCCTGATACAAGTCAGAGATAGAAAATTCAACTTCTTTCAACTCTAAATCAAACTCCATAATTTTGCTCCAGGTCTAATAGAAAAATCCTAATTGATGAATATGATGAATCAGCTCCAATTCCAACAAGAAATTCCACTTGACACCTAGGTTTCAATACCCATGTGCTCAAAATGTTACAGCAAGCTAGTATAATGCAACTTTGATGTATAAATGACTTTTGAAAGGCCCAATCTACTAATAGTTGCCCCTGATATGCTCAACCAAAGTGCCGCTTACTATCATCACCTCCAACCAATCAATAAATCCTCATTTTTTCTTGCTATTAAAGGCACATAACCTGTCTAAAACTAAAGATTTATGTCACCTAGAAGATTTCTCATTTCCATAGGCCATCAAACTATGAAAGGTTTTTGTCCTCCATAGTAGATTTGAGAATTTCTTCTCCACACAACTACTATTAGTTAGGTGGATATTTTGCAACTAATAGTTTATGAAAACTCAGTCAAAAAATAGATAGACTAGCCACAACGTGTGAGACAAAGTCTCAGCTACCTTTAAGTGAAGGCTCTCCCTTCTCACCATTCCTTGGATCAACTCAAGGTAAGCAAGAAGTGAAGAGATGCATTATAGGGTGTTACTAATATTCTTTCCTCTTTCTTTTAGGAAAGAATCCACTTACTTGTGGTGTGGGTAATGGCCAAGTTGGATCTCTTACACTAAACTTCTATCTAAATACTAAAAACAGTGATATCATTACCAAACACCAACTCACATGTTGATTCAGAGTGTACCCACTTATATCTATGCCTAGTTTTATGTATTCTATAAGAAAAAATGATTGGAGTGCACAAACTTCCATAAGTAGAGAATTTCTAACTATTTGCATGAATTTGAGATAGTAATATAAGCTACTATCACAACTTTTAGTCTATATATCATCACAATTGCCACCAGTCACAGCTTCGGCTCCAATTGTTTCTTATATTCACTAAGCTCTATTAAACATACAATAATAACATGAATGAAATATAATAGAAAAAAATCACAATTATAGCTTCCAATTTGTTCTATTGCAATTCTTTTTAGTCACAGCTCAGAATCTAAATGTTTCTTTATATTCACTTTTCGTTCAAATTTGTACTACACAATCATAGTTATGCTTTCACAAGTTCGAAAAAGCTATCTTGCATATAATAAAAGATGATTATTACAATGAGGGGGCATTCCTTTATATAGGAAAAAAGAGTGAGAGAAAGGAGAAAAAGGTGGGAGAAAATCAATCACCTCGACTTAGTTAAACTAGGAAAGAAGATTTATTAGATTACATGACTGAAATTTTGTGTAATCAAATTACATGCAATATGATTATTTGTACTCTAACTTCTATAACTAAAAAGTTGAAAATGCTATTGAACAAAAAATTGAAACTATTGAATCAATCCTATAGATTATTAGCAAAGATTTTGCACTTGATGATGCAATTGTGGATGGTCTTTGAATCAGAAGTTCATGTTTTATGAGTCACTGCATTTTCTTTGATGACCTATCAGTTGTCATTTGAAAACTTGATCAAGATTACCCTCATTCTATAGTTAGGAATTCTTACAAATTTGCACATTTTGGAGTTTTTTTACACTTTGAAAACCTTCTCAATGATGTCCAAATGTAATCTCTCTCTCTCTCTCTCTCTCTCTCTCTCTCTCTCTCTCTCTCTCTCTCTCTCTCTCTCTCTCCATCCCTCCCTCCCTCCCTCTGTCCCCCTCTCTCTCCATCCTCTCTCTCTTCCCCTACTTTCTTCCCATCCTCTCTCTCTCTCGCTACATCCCATCTCCTACTCTCTCCCCATCCTCTACCCTATCTCCCTCTCTACCTCTCTCGTTCTCTCTTTGTATCCATCCTCTCTATTTAAATACAAGGCTTACAAAGTATGTGCATGTTATGTAAGCCTTGAATTAAAAAAAAATTTTACATTGTGTGCGTGCACTATAGCTCGTGTGTACTATATAAAGCATTGGATTAAAACAAGCCTAAGGCTTGGATTTTCTCTAGGGATCTAACCCAAAGGTTTGGAGGCTCTAAACTAGTGTGAGACGTGTTTTGCAACAAGCATACAAAAAATGCTTGAGTTTTCTTTTGTGCTCTCCTTCAAGTTTCCTTGTGGTTAAGTATTGATAAAATCAACTTACATGATATTGTAGATCTCTATGTTAGCTATATAACCATGTGATTTATTTCTAATTCATACTATTTCAAGCCTTTCAATTATAATTTATTTTGAAATTATGTCCATTTCTCTCAAAAACTAGCATGCACTAATCGGAGTATAGATTTTAGCTCATTCATTGAATTTTGCAACAAGTTAGTTTATTAGAAACCAGAATCCATTATACATGCTTTGAAAAAAAAAACTTTTATTTTAAATTAGTTTTCAATAATTTCTTGGGGGGGCACATAGATATATTATGTATTTGGGATATAGAAACTTACAATATCCATTAAAAAAATTACACATAATAAAATTACCCAAAAAATATGGGATAAACTACACAGTATTAGGTAACTTTTGACCAGAGCAATTAAAGGATTTCAAAAAACAAAGTTAAATTTTTTTTTTTTTTTTTTTATTTGGTTGGGGGGGGGGGGGGGGGGGGGGTGGGGGCACACTTCAAGCTATGTTTTTTTTTTCTAAAAAAATAATACCAATGGGCCCCTTTTTTGAGGGCCTAAAACTAAATCATTTTCAGAAAAAATTTAGCAGTTTAGAAAATAGATCCCAAGGACTACTACTTTTTTTTTTGTCATATCTTATAATTTTGAGTGTAAATATCTTCAAATTCTTGTCGAATTTCAAAAATTGCTAATTTTAGGAAAAAAAAGAAAAAAAAAAGTGGCCACTTATACCCCCATTTTGGCACCACAACTTTGTGCACATACCCCCAATAGAGAAGGTATGTGAAGACCCATAAGGAAGGAATAATAGTTTTAACAAAGGTGGTAAAGTTGAAAGTTCCTTTTGGAGAGGATCCAAAATAGTTGACCTTCATCATGAAGAATAAGCAACAAGATTTGGTGGTGCACATAGTCATTTTTCCTCCTCATGCAGCTATGGAAACCATCACCACTTAGGACTACTAAATGTAAGAGATTATTTTTGGGAAGGCCACTAAGGATACAACAAAATAATTGGTAACTACGAGCCTTAAATGGGTGTTGGAAACCATTTTGACCAAGTTTGAAGAAGAACTCCAGGTTTTGAGGAAGCATAATGACATTTTGTGGGAGTTTGTGAAAGAGGTAGTGAGCCCTATTGACCCAAACCACCCTCATATTGCTTTATTGGCTACCCTTGAGAAATAAGCTCCAACCCCCACACAAGATGATTCATTTTTGGATGCATGTAAGAGATGGCAGTGGACAAAGTGCCCAACTAAACTAACAACTCAGAGGCACTACAAATAATAAAGGGGTATACATATAAGATGTTATTGAATGTATATACAAGGGAAGAATCAGATAAGATAGATGATTGGTTTCAAAATATACATGTCAACAATAAAGTCATGTTAGCCATGTATGAAGACATTCAAGACATGCAAGGTAGGACTCATGCACATTTTTAGGAAGTAGATAAATACTATAGTACGACCAACTTGAAGATTTTTTATGATGACTCTAGAACACAACTATGCTCGATGGAAATAGTTGTACAATAATCTTGAGCATCCTTTCAAGCAGTTTCCTCTAAGAATGATGTTAGGCAATTATTTAAAGATGAGGAGACACTAAAGGAACTAGATTCCAAATTTGATGATTTTGTGGAAGTGTGACATGAAGTTCACAATTTTCACGTGGAATTAAGGGCTAAGTATCAAGCCTTAGAATGTCCAAATCCTCAAGAGATCACTTAGTCCATACAAAAGTTAAAGGCATCCCATCCAAACATTATTTTGGTTGAAGATCAACAAGACCCAGATGCTGGAAACTAAGAATTTGGACTTAGAGGAAATCCTACCAATTTTGATCCTAAGACCTTTGAAGGTACATAGGTGTGCAAGTCTACATTTTGAGATTTTGGTGGACGAATGAATTTTGTCTCCTAAGATGTGCAAGTATGCAACCTCCCAAGGTGCGCAAGTATGACGATTTTAGAACACTTCTAGTTACACCAATAGTTAATTGCCAGTTCTAATTTTTTAATGTTTTCATGCACCAAAAGTGCATTTTTGTGAGTTTGATGATAGTTTAACTAGTAGAAACACATGGAGAAGGAAAATTTCTATTTTTTATAAGCTCTAGAATCCTAGATTCCATCTAGACTATTCCTTCTTCTTATCTCCTTCTTTTGTCAATGTAAAGTGATTGTAAATGCTCATGCACCATATAAGGAATAAAATAAAGAGTGCAGATCTACTCAGCACCTAGTTAGGAGTTTGTTTATATTTTTGTATTCAAGGTAGGTATTTTGATGAAATAAAGTATTATATTGGTGCTCTCATTCTATATGTAGTGTTTCTTGTTTGAATGTACATTTCTTTTATGACTATCATGTTCATGAATAGCAATGGAGAAAATAGTTTTTTATATTTTAATGTTCATGTGATCATTTAGTTCTAGTGTTTGTCATATTTTGTAGCATAATTCCTCTATCATGATGAATTGGAGAAAGGATAACCTAAAACTATCTCTAACATCTCCTTAAATAGTTTTCTCATTGCTTCCATATCCTTCCATCTTTTGTCTCTTAATCAACATCATCAATCTTAGGTTCATAACAAAATTCCTTCATACAACAAATTTAGACACTCAAAAACTATAACTAATATAAAACTTTGTGCCCATCCTTATCTTCACTCAATTTTCTTCATCAGATCCTTCTTGAATTTTCTCAGCCATAAATCTTGTAACAAACTTTGACTCTTACTTTAGACATTCTCAAACTTTCCAAATTTGCATCAATTATAAATGGCCTTAGATTCTAATTTTCCAAACTTGTTTATTAAGCTGTCACTTAGTAAACATAATATTTACTAAGGTAACTGTTGTCAATCAAGATTGTGTCGTTAGCAAGATGACATATCTAGCTATCTTGTTGAAACATGGAAACTCTCTCGAGTGGTAGGTTGTCCTAAAATGATTGAATCTACAAGAGCTAGGTCGGTTCCTAAATAATGATCACCTAAAAACTTAATTTATGTGGAAAAGGGATGAGAAGTGAATGAAAATAATAAATACTAAACCTAAATGAGGCGATACACCAATGATTTGTATGAAACTTCAATTAAATCAACAAAAATTACCCACAATATGAATGATTCACAATACTCAGACAAGCGCACAATTACAAAAGTATTTCTATGCAAGCACCTAGAATCTTTTGTTTTGAAAGGAAAACCTAAGCTTTACCAATTTTTTGCTAAAAAATAAGGACACAAACAAAGACCTACAATTACAAGTATTGAGATTCTAACATGCAATAAGGAATATAGCTTGAATTAAGAATGAACACAACATAAAAGCAAAGAACCCACAATATTGCACAAGAATAAATGAGAAGGAATCATTGAATCTTTATAATCAGTACTTAAAAAATCTCTGCTACAAAGTGCTCCTACAATTAACTAATTTTTTTCAATGTGCAAAAACTCTGAGCGAGAAAGAAGAGCCCTCATAATGAGATGAATGTACATTAAATAGAGCTCAAAGCCCTAACTCAGATATCAAGAAATATGCATGGAAAAAATGTCTCAAAACTGCTCCAATCTGTGAAGAAACCAATCCAATCTGCTCTCAAACACTTGCCCAATTGATAGCCAACTAAAAAATTGCATCTATCTCCTCAAAAGCATACACAAAACCCTAGGTTGGATATTGAAATCAACCCAAAAATATAGCATGTCAAACTACTCAAAAATATGCAAAATATGCATAAAAGAGGCTCCCAAAATGAACTACATGTAAAATTGGCCTGAATTGATCCATAAATGGTTTAAAATAGCACCTAAGCGCTCAATAACTTCATGAGAAAATTGAACTACCCCTCTATGAAAAAAGAACACCTTGTGACATTCAATTAATTGAAAAAGTCTTCTTCTACTAAAAATAAAACTTTGAATCTGAACTGAAGCACTATAAGTCCCAAAAAATTTATAGCTGATAGCTTCATTCTTATCTCCCTCTTGAGATATTTAATCTTTTTACATTTTCATGTTTACTATTAAATAATTGATTTGAAAAAATATCAATTATAAAATAATAATTACATTTTTAAATCATGCAATTAAAATAATAATTATATTTTATTAAACATAATAATATACAACTTAAAATAAACAAGTTATATATTATTATGCTTTATAAACATGACCTTTCTCCCTCAAACATATGGTGGACCCAAAAGAATTATTATAATACAATTGAGGAACAAATGAAAGGTAAAACATGTGCAATTTTTTTCTATTTGAATGCTCTGAAGCTAGAGAAAGAACTTGATTAGGCGGGTTTGAAACCCTAGCTACCATGGTGGAAGAGATCTGGACGCTTGCTGTAATTTTTTAATGTTTTCTCCTTATACTGTGGCTATTAAGATGTTTCTTCAGTGATATTCTTGTTTATTTCAAAGACTATCTAGTACTTTTCTTTTTGGGTTTTTTGCTATTCATGTAGCCATAACTATGAGAAGAAATTTTGGGCTTTCTCTTATGAGCTCACGAGCCTGATTCCTATTTTTCTTATACCATTTTTTGTTTCTTTCTATTAATACTTATGTTATTAGGCTATGAAAAAATTATTATTTCATAATAATTTTTTTAAAAACTTCTATTTTATACATAGGTTTCAACAATGAGAATTTCTTTAAAATAATTGCATACAAAAAGCCATATCTCCCTCAATACAACATGGGTTTGAACAGAATTTAATGGGTTTTTTCATTTTGCTTCTGGCTAATTCTAATTGAACTTTTAGGAAAACCCAGATCGTAGATCAGGAAAACATGAAAAAACATGACCAACTATCATTTCTCATTATTGAAATTGGCATTTTTCTTTGTATTGAACTGAGGTTGGAGTTCTCCATTTTTTTTATTGATCTTTTTGGATATCTATTTTGAAGTGGTATTCATGCTTCAACCTCATGAAATTTTTCTTTAATTTTGAATGAAATTGTTTCTTGGTATGGTATTACTTCACTTCAACCCTTACCATCATGAATATCAAACATGAATGTATTCTTATTGCTAAGAATGCCTCTTTTCAAGTATAATTGGTCTTTCATTTCATGTGCATATATATTGTAGCTACTTTCATTTCATACTTTAGAATCTAGACCTATCTAGATAGAAATTATTTGTAGTTCACTTTCCTCTTATACTCATATGTATGTTGTTCTCTTTTGAAATAATGGATTGTCTATGAACAAAGTGGTTGTAAATATTGAATAAACTATGACCAACAAATAAAGACTCCCTTCATATATATAATGTTTTCCTTATGAGATCTTCTTCTTATGAACTAATATGCTTCTGATCATTCTTTATATGAATTGTCATGTAGAATATGATTCTCTTCTTAAAATATGATACTTCCATGTTTTGCATATATTGACCCAAAGTATTATTGTCCATCTCTTTTTAAATGTATGTTGTAACACCTTTCCATGAATTGCATGAATATTATGTTCTATCATTTAAAAATCTGAATATATTGTATCTCCTTACTTTTGATTCTCCATGCTTTCATCATTATAAATATGAAGCTTTTATATGACCCTTTGAAACCTTAATATGTATGGATGTCCTTATGAATATGTTGACCCTTCTCTCCTAAAATCAAAACAATATTTCTTGATTGTGAACTTGTAGTCTTTTTTCTATGTTGGATATTTCTTTTGACATTGATCATAATTCCTTCTCAACCTTATTTGAAAATTTTAGTATGTTGGAAGGTTTCATAGCTATGATGCTAGATCCCTTCAATAACATTGTGTCCAATTGTGTGACTTCAATCTCTCTAGAATTCAACTGAAAAGTTTCATACCTAAAATTTTGTATGTCCCTTTAACAATCTACTCGTGTCTTCAATCAACTTCTTTGGCTCAACTAGAAGGTACCATACATTTAATAAATGAATATCCCCTCAACAATCTCCCCAAAATCTTCAATCTTTGCCTCTACATGATTCAATCAAAAGGCTTCATGCGTGTAACTTAAGCACGATCCTTCAACAACCTCAACTCTTCATATGTGTAGCTCCACATGAAGCAAAAATATTAGTATAAAACCTATTATGATTTCTCTTTTAGTCTTCTTCTTGGCTTTTATACTCATTTTCCCTTTCTAATTTATTTTCATCTAATGTGTATATATTGCTTGATTATGTAGAATTGGTTAGAAATGGTTTAAGTTTGTATTCCTGAGCTTAGTTATTCATATGACTGGCCCATTTTTATTTGTTGTTTCCATAGGTGGTTGAAAAGATGCAAGAACCCATGGACTTTATCAATTTCATCAAGTTAGTCAACCACCATTAGGCAATGACAGAAAACACTATACTCTATTTCTTATTTGGTTCTCCATATTTGAATAATGAATGCGTGCCTTCTATATTGAACTTTGAACATTCTAAAAAATGTTGTAAAGGAAATTCTAAGTTCACAAAGTATTTCTATTTTGAAAGCTATCATAGCTTGTGTGAATTGAATACAATGTACTTTCTTCCTAATACAATAAATGAATGTTTTGTACATGGATTTTTTGATTTATCACTGCAAACTTTGAGCCTTCTGAATATTTTGAAATTAACAATGTTCAAAACCCATTTAATAATTTAACTCGACATACAACCATGATTTTTTAATCTATTTACCTAACCAACAATGATGTATGAAATTCATCTGAACTTATTTTCACATAGGCAATCAAATTTGGCAAACTTTTAAAAAAATTACATATGTACTGAAAATAGTTAATAGTAACATAACACTCAGTTAATACTAACTCGCTTGGGAAATACCATGTTTTCATTTCTTCCTTTACCAATCACTCAGCTAATATTGTAGTCACTCGGTGAATACATTCTCCCTTCATTAACCTTGTAACTTAGTTAAGCTTTTGATCTCCAATACTTTGCAACAATACATAATTGTAAAATAATCAAACCAATAATACATTATCACTATCTAGCTCATTCAAATACCCATTGAATACCTTACATATCACTTATGTCTTCATCATACTCTCTTCAAATCTTCTTCATCAATCTAATTATATGGTACTTTACTAAGTTATCATAATATCTAGCCAACTAAGGCTTTGACATCAATGACAATGTAACAACTGATATGACTCTCTTATAAACATTCATAGCATCATCACCTAACAATCTCCCAATATCAATTACATTATAATTTAGGCTAATACACATAAATCCTTGTATGTAATGCAAGTGTGGGGCACATAAACATTTGACTTGTTGGCTGATGAACTTGTGTCAGTATCATCAACATAAGGAGGCAAAGTTGACCTACTCTTGGAAACCAATTAAGAACTCAATGAGTGAATGGATCTAATGGCCTCCAAGGTAGCCTCTATAATAACATCAAAATTTTTCCTTTGAGGAGGAGGGAGACATCAGTGGGGGGACATAGATGACTTCTTTCTTCCTATGTGCAAATGGTCTATCCTAGGGAGCTCCTAATCATACGCCCTAGTTGGGCCTCATGCTCCAATAGTTATCTTTCTTCCCAAGAACAAACCTAACATATAATTTTATCAAAAAATAGAAGGGTACCTTTTAATTATTGTGTGGTGGTTTGTCAAAAATTATCTAGCATTGATCCCAAAAGTTGGAACGCATTGCCTCGTTTGTACACCATTTTATTCACAATTTTAGTTTTGTACTTTTGACTTTGATCCTAGTTTTGGGGCTCACAAATAGTTTTCTCAAGTCATATTTACTAATATTAAGGGATAAAATCTCATCATAATCTAGCCCATCATCAAATTGTACATTCATCTTATCGCACCAATGAAGACTAACATTATGTTTCTTGGTAAGTGTCAATGTTTTGTCCAATGGAATTTAAAATAGATAGCATGGGAGACAATACATGAATGTTTTGATATATGGTTTCAAAACCTCATAGTTCATTTAGATTTTATTAAATAAAATCTTCCAAATGAGGAGGGTTTTGAGGGGGTAGTGGATCATTTAGGTGTGGTTGTGGTTTGGGTGGAGGTTATTGTGGTTCATTTTGAGGCTCTTTTTTTTGTGAGAGGGGGTTTTGAGGATCATTTCTATAAGAAATTCATGTTTAGATTGGAAATACAATTCAAATTAACAAATGTATTCAATAAAAAACTAAATAAAACTTCTTTTTTAAAAAAAACCTAAAATTGATTGAAAAAAGAAAATAAACTACACAAATGGTAGAAATATAAACTTGGGTATCTAATACAGTCAAGATAATTAAACTTTCACTACTATATTTGGGCCCAAATTGCAATGGAAGACTATCATGATTGTGATGGTCACCCGTCACCCAAGCAACAAAACCACAAATTAGCTCTCATTAGATGGGCATTAGAATTTTACTATCACAAATTGTGAACTCAAGGGGATCTGTCGTAAGTGCAATGGATAGAATCATCGTAGCATTGAAGAAGGAAAGGGAAAGACTTCAACATTGTGAAAATAAATTGTGGCAATGATGACACCTTAATCTTTCAGTTTTTCATCACAATGTCGATGGTTTTTTGATAGTTTTGTTGTCAGAGTGATGGCTATCCATCACAATATGTCATCCCAATTGTGATGGGGTTACGACAGTTGTGCTTTGATAGCGATGACTATCTATAAAAATAGGTTGTCACAATTATGATGGGTAACTGAATTATGAAAGAAAAAAATTTGTGGCTCAAATCAAGAACACTATGTTGATCCTTACCAAGCAAGGAAAGGTTGTTGATTCCAAATGGAATTGTTCCTGTAAGATTGTTTCTATCCAATCTGAGTTATTGTAGAAGCTTCCCATTTTGTATATTGAATAGGATGATTCCTAGTAGATTATTTTCCCATAAATACAAAGTAGTCAAGTGCTCAAGGTCAAAATTTTTGGAGGAAATGTTGTCAGATAACTAATTGCCACTCACATCGAAATAAGTCAAATTAGATAAACTTGAGAGCTTGTCCAGAATGTTTCCCTCAAACATATTATTTGACAGGGACAAATCCATCAACTATAGAAGTTTAGGTAGCACATGGTTCAATGAACCAAACAATTTATTTCTATCCAGCCAAAGCAACTTGAGTTGAGTACAATTTCCTAGCTCCTCTAGAACTTGGTCATTTAGGAAGTTGTTACTCATTACCACGTGTGTCAAATTTTGGGCGTTTGAAATTGTAGAAGCTATGCATCATGTCAAGTTGTTATTTTCCATGCTTAATGATTTCAAAGTCAATGAGAAAATATGAGGCATCTCTCTAGAGAGATGATTAAAGGAAAGGTCCAAATCCTCCAGACTACTTAGCGATAATGATTGGGGAGGAATGAATCCTATCAATTTGTTGTTGTTGAGATCAAGGACACGCAAATTGCTCAGAGAAGCCAATTGCAGAGGACTAGATCCTGAAAGCCCATTGTAAGAGATACGCAAAATTATCAAATTGGAAAAGCACCAACACAGTGAGGGATTGGGCCTTCTATGTAGTTGTCAATGAGATCAAGAAGTTGGAGGGATGACAGCTGACAAACATACTTCCAAATGAAAAAGAGGTGACATCTAAAATGCAGTCTTCAACTCATTCTGGTTTCCATATCCAAGCTTATGGACCATGCACAACTGCAAATAGAAAAGCCCCATTCAGATAACTAGTGATAAGAGTTCCCCTCTAGTACAAGTTATAACCTAGGCCTACTTGGGTCTCAATGGATTAAAAGTTAAAATTACAATTTGTCAACTCAATTATTTATTGCTTTACTTAAATATAGCTAGATCAACCAATGGTCAATTAAAAAGCTAAAACATAAGGCAAGATTAGTTTGATAGGATCTTTCCTCATTATATAGCTTTCCTTTATTTTAATTGTATTGAATCTTAAGTTCAAACTGTAGACACCTAAAAACCTTTAGAAAATAAAGTATTTTTATTTTCTGAAAAATTCTTGATGACATCATCATTTATTAATTAATTAATTATTTTATTTATTTATTTATTTTTATGCCATTAAATCTCTTTATCTTAATTAAAAATATTTAATTAAGGAATCCCTCCCAAAAATGTTTAAATCTTATTTAAACATTATTTCCTTATTTATTAATTATTTAATTAATAAATTGACCAAAAAACTCAAAATAAATAAAAAAATTATTTTTTGCCCAAAACTTGGCCAATTTCCTTAAGACCACTAACCTCTTCCAAAATCTTCTAATCCTTCTTTAATTTTGATTAAAGGCTAATCCCATCATTTCCTACCCCTAATCCCAACTCAAAATATTTAATTAAGCTTAAATATTAATCCTCATGTTTATTAAAAAAGTTTTAATAAATATCTCCTCAACCCAAACCCTTGAAATAAATAAAACTTTATTTATTTCCTAAAAATCTAATTTATCCTTATCCTAAGAAGTTCTAGACTCTTCTAGAAAGTCTTCATCCCCATCCTAGGAAATTCTAGACTATTCTAGAAAGTCTTTATCCTCATCCAAAGTCTAGACTCTTCTAGAAGATGTCTTTAAACCTAATCCTAATCCCCTCCTAACCTTGTCACATTCTCTAAACATGGGTTAAGACTTACTAACCCAAGCCAAAGTTAACAAATATCTCCTCCTTCACCCACCCTCATTAAATGCCATCCACTTGCCTATCCCTAAGCTAATCCTAAACCATCATAATCCATCCTCTAATCTTTTGCACAATCCTAAGCAAGCTTAAAACCCTCCTAATCAAGCCCAAGTTGAAATTTCTCTCATCTCCCTCAAAATATCTCAACCATAAAACTTTATGAAGTCCACTAGGCCATAAATGACTCTTCCAAGCCCTTTTATTGCTCTTACAAGCCATTATGAGGGTCTTTATGAAGATTTTATCGCTTGAGCCTCCTTTGTTGACTCATCCTTCTCCTTTCCTCCATCCTCTCACCTTGTGACATGTGTCACTCCCTGATTGGTTGTAAGAAAGCATAATCCATGTGCTCTCCTCTCATGCAATCTGAGCCCTCCATGAGCTTTTCCTCATCCTTGCATCCTAGCCCTTGATCCCTTAAGCCCTTTGCCTATTTAAGGAATCCTCTCCCAAGCCATTTTAACACAATCCATGAAGTAAAGTCATAATGCCATTTTAAGAAGCCATTTTACATCAAAACCATACACTCACACCCAAATTCCAACTCCATTTGAAGCCCTTTTTGAAGCATAAAGCTTGAGCATACATCCTATCTATTTAGACAAAGCTACTCAACAAGAGAGCTTCTTATTGAGAGAGTCCATTAATGGCTCATATTCTCAATTGAGAGCTCATCTTAGTCTATCTTGAAGTTTATGAATTTTTTTTAGTTTGTAGAAGCTTTATTTAAATTTGGTTTCTATTAGCATACTAACATTGCTCATATACATTTTGGCACACTCGGTGGGACCCTGCATGGGTCATCTTCATTAGCTTTTTTAGTCAAGTTTTGTATGTCATTTGCTAATTTTGGCTAATTTTGTTTGTTTTTGTGATTGGTAGGATTGTATAAATTGGTTTTGTAGGTCCACATGAGCATGAAAAAGACAAAGGAACTCATAATCTATCTCATAGTGTTTGCAGATTTTTCAAGCTTATAGGTGGACAAAGCACTTGGAATTCTTCTTCCTCTTCTTGTATATATTCTTCTTATTCCATCTACTTCTTCTTCTTCTTCTTGTGGGAGATCTTGGCCATTTTTTTTGAAGGAAGAAAAATCATGCACACTTCTTTTTAGTGCTTAAAATGAACCCCTAAATCATACTTAAATCCATTAAAAATTAAAAATTTGCAAAAAAAAAAAAAAAAAAGCCTTTTAACAAGTGAAACTAAACCAATTCAATCATTTGCATCCTTGCAACATCAAGGTTTTAGATGCATTCATGCAAAGTTAGGAACACTTCATTTTTGGAAATTTAAAAAGAACTTCAAGTTTCTATTTCAAAAGGTTCAAAATCAACACTAAGTGCACACTAAAATCTAAATCAAACTCAAAGCATCAATCAAGGATAAAATGAAACTCATTTGCAAATATTTTAAAGTTCTTTTAAAAATCTCATGAAAACTAAGAGTCCTAAATGGTTGCCAAAAATTGTCCTAAAAGCTTTGTTATTTGTTCCAAACAAATGTCTTGTTGCAAAATCTTGAATGTTTCTTAGGTTTTTCATGCATCAAAACAATCTGGGAATATCATTTTTGGGCTTAAAATATGCAAACTAGAACACAAAATCTTGAATTAAAACCAAAGTACAAAGAGTCATTTTCACTTTTGAGTCCAAAACAATCTTGAATGATCTAAGGTTAAAACAAAGCACTTCAAAGTTCTTAAAACAACACACAAAATCTCAATCTTGAATGCTCAAAGGAAAAAACTTGAATGTTTAATCACTTGTCTTTGAATGCATGTTGCTAAACACACTCTTGAATGCCATGGATTAAAATCAAATTTTCCTTGAATGTATGATTAAAACAACAAATCCAATCTTGAATGCCAAGGATCAATTAACTATTGCAATATCAAACACTTTATTTGGAGCTTCTAAAATTGAACAAAACAAATCTCTTTTCCACATGCAATTTAGGTAAATTTTGATTTTTGGACATTTAAGAAACTTTGTTAAGTTAAATACAAATTTGAAAAAATCAATTTGAGTAGTTCCTTGGACTCGCCTCTTTTCTAATCACCCATCAATTCAACCATTGGTTGCAATCTCAGCACCATTTATGGGGATGGGTCTACTTGAAAAAGGTGTTAAATGTTCCACAATCTAACTCACTCACTTGGTCTTTGAATGTTTGCTTTAACTTTATCAAAAAATTTAAATGACCAAAACTCTAGATTAAATCGACCACACTTCAAGTTTGGGCACTAAAATTGAACAACTATTGACATGGAGGGCCTTTGGGCGCGTGCTTGACAAATTGAGTCTCACACATCTTTGCTTTGGGCTTAAAACAAAATCACACCAACTCTTGAATGCTTTAAAGGAAATTAATCGATACTTGACGTGGAGGGCCTTCAGGCGCGCGAGTTTGCTTTTCTTGACCCTAACTCTTCTTCTTGTTTGCATTCTTCGATCGATTTACTTTTGTTGGTGCTTCAAGTTGGAATTGAACATTGTCTCTTAAACATGAGTGCTTGCAAAGTCTAGATTAGCACACATAAGAGTCAGTTGGTAAAAGAACAAGCGTGTTTTTTTTTAGCCCAAGGTCATCCAAGTCTTCTCTCTCCTTGTCGTCTTTTGAGGCCATCTTGGGTGCATAAGATTAGGATCCAAAACCTTGTTTCTTTTTAGGAGGCCTACTTGGGGATTTCATCATCCCTTGGACAACCTTAACTCCAGCGTTCTGGCGGAGTATAAGAATCGGGAGGTGAATTGAAAGACACCTCTCTTAGAATCAAGATTTTTGTCACTTGGGCTAAGCCTCAAGGAACTTTATACCCTTGAGAAGTGAAAGAGGAGAAGTGGGTTACCGCTCCTCTCGGCTGTGTGACATCTTGTTGGTTTCATCTATGAATTTGGGCCTCACGTACCTTTGGGTATATCGAGAACTCCCTAGCTAAACCAACTGTCAGCCTTGTAGACAACCATCTAGAGTGTTAATGTGTTTGAAGTGACTGATCGAAACATTTGTAAAACATACACACTCCTCAGTGCAAGTATCACATTCTGAGAATCAAAAACTTATATCTGGTTGTTCCTATCTATTGCTTGCTTTTTTATTTGTTGAATGAATGTTTGCCAAACTTGGTCAATCCTAGCTTAGGGTACACTTAGCATAGTCACTGCCTATTCCAAAAGTTGAACAAGTTGAAGAAAAATAACCGAGGTCTCTCAAAGCCAAGCAAATTCAAAAATTGATGTCAGAGCAACCCAAACCCAAACAGAAGTTCCACAAAGTTAAACTCAAACCATCTCAGGCATACCAAGAACTTTCAGCCAAGAGAAAGGAACTAACACCAAGTCCTCGAATTGTCAAACTCCACAAAGCAGAGGATAAAGCTACCAACGAAGTACTTCAAGAGGTCTGGTTAGAGCGCACCATCAAATTTAGCCAAAATCCAAGAGTTAATCCTGCTTATGCCTTACCAACTAGGCATGATTTCTATGATTAGACACCCTTGTTTCTCCACACCTTCTTGGATAAGCTTCACCTTAGAGTCATCTTTGTAGAAAAGTTAGCCATCTTAGGTTATCCACTTAAGCATTATTAGCTCATCCATCTCATTTAGGACCAAACCATCTAGCCAGCAATCCAAAATCTTCACATCCAAGCCTTCAAAAATTGTTGTCACCTTGCTAAAAGTTTTCCATTCCTAAAATCTTTCAAAACCACCAATCTCACCAAGGTTATCCCTTTGACAAAGCTTTGTCTAGGGTAATCTAGCTTTGCCACTTGTTATCCCTCATCACCTTGAGCTAAAAGTTGGGATCCACAAGTGGTCAATCTCGTGTTCTTCCTAAAGGATCATCAGTCTATCCTTAAGTTGACACAATCACCACCAAGCTTGCACATAGGAAAGCAGACCTTTTGTGCTTTGGCAACATATCTTTGAAGTTAGAATCCCCAACTCAATCCTCCTTAGGTTTTGTCATATAGCTTTGCCTCAACCTAGGAAATCATTTGCATAGAAAAGCCTTCCTCCCTTTTGCATCCACCAGCATTTGTTGCATCTCATCCCTAGGAGCATTTTTCATGCCACCCGTCACTCGCTTAGCCAAGAAGAAAGAAACAATGGAGCCCTATCATTTGGATCGAACAGCCTCACCCCCCTTGAGCACTCAGCCATCCTTCAGCCCAGAGAAAGC
Source organism: Cupressus sempervirens (assembly GCA_028749045.1). Taxonomy (NCBI): domain Eukaryota; kingdom Viridiplantae; phylum Streptophyta; class Pinopsida; order Cupressales; family Cupressaceae; genus Cupressus; species Cupressus sempervirens. The sequence goes on along the minus strand of CM053785.1, from coordinate 655,267,930 downwards.
TATGCCATCATCTACTGACATTGAAGCTTTCATGAACCAACCAAGAAATGCAGTATTGGTAAATGCCATTATAGACAAGAACAAAGAGACAATCATGGCTAATTTTTCGAAGGGACAATGTTGGAACCTTTGACTTTGGAAGACCCCCTCCATTGTCAGATCCATCTCACCCATTGTTTGGGCAGCGGCCACCACCCATAGGCTCTTATGATCCAAATTATCCTCAATATATGCCAAAAGAAGAGCCTCCAGCCAATCCATATAATCCAACAGACCCAAACATACCATCATCCACCCAAGTTGAAATCTCCATGCTACAAGCCAACCCAGCCACCACCACTCCATCCTTGGTTCATACCTCTCTACTCCAAACCCCCTTTACCCAAAACACCTCACCATTCACACCCTTCACTATTGTTGTTGCTGCTCCCCAACCCAGCCTTCCAAATCCACCCATCTCCCAAATTAGTGCTAGCATCTTTGGCCAACCTCAGCAATATACAACAGGGATGCCGCCCATGGGGCCAAGTAATCAACCTTTCATCACCCCCAGCTTGTTCACCACAGCCCAAAGCACAATTCCATCATTTCTATTAGGTCTTGGGAGCTTACTGCCATCAGCCACAAATCCACAAGCTACTACCCTCACTCCACAAAGCTATCAAACCCCACAAGCTACTACCAATGTTCTGCCCAGCTCTCAAGTGACCCAAGCTCCCGCCACCACTCTACCAAGCTTCCAAATCCAGCCACCAAGCTATCAAACCCCATCAATTCCATTTCCTAGCTTTCAATTCCCACCACCTCCACCACCAACTAATCCATTACCTCCTATTACCAACTACTTTTCAATGCCACTTCTAGGAGGTAACCCACCAATCCAGCCAACCACCAATTATTTGCAGGTACCATCCCAAATGGGGGCGCAGCCCGCATACCTTGGTCAAACCCCACAAGCCCCCCGATCCTTTCCCCAAGCTTCACAACCATCTTATACCTTACCTCCACAAAGAAATTCATTTATCCCACAGCCAGCTTATGTTCCTCAATCTCAACCTCAAATCCCATATCAACAGCAAGCCTCGCAACACATGTAGCACTATGCGCTACCTCCCCCTCAGCAAACTGTCATCCACCATGCAGCTACCCAAACAATGTACAATCCCTATCAGCAAATCCCTTACAGCCATCCATATCCAGTGGCCCCATCTAGTGCATACCTACCTCAAGGCACTCCTACATTGGGGGCACCCCAGCCATCACCCATTAATTCAGAATGGGAAGCCATGAAAATAGCTTTAAAGAACATCCAAGAGGGAAATGATCCAAAAACTTTCAAGTTTGAGAATGTGTGCCCTTACCCATTTGACAGAGCCATTACCATGACACCATTCCCCAAGCATTTTGAGACACCCAAATTTGACAAATTTAGAGGAAAAGGAGACCTTGTCACACATATCAAAGAATTTTACATGCACTGCCAAGAAGTGGCATATGATGACGTCTTCCTCTTGCGTCTCTTTCCCAAAAGCTTGGCCGAACTAGCTCTTGAATGGTTTTATAGAATCCCCTATGGCATAATTAAAAAATTTGTTGAATTATCTGAGGCATTTGTAGCCCAATATGCCCATCTTGTTGAAACAGAGCTATTAGTAGTTGATCTTGTCCACACCAAGAAAAAAGGTGGAGAAAGCCTTCCTGAATATCTACAAAGATGGCAAACCCTTACCACCCGCATATCTTGCACCTTGCCAGAGCGCCATTTGGTGAAAATGTTTATTGATAATGCCCATCCTAGCTTGGCTCACCACATGACCATGAACTGTTTGCAGACCTACAAAGATATCAACGAGAAAGGAATGATCCTTGAGTAAGGACTCATTAAAGATGGTGTGGTCAAGATTTACAAGGAAGCCAACCAAAATCAATCACATTCCAATGACAAGTCTAGGTATTGGAACAAAAACAAGCATGTTGCAACAGATGGCGTCACTGACACCAGACATGTGAATATTGTTGGTCCTTCTCACAACCAGTCCAACCCACCCTATCAACCAAACAATCAGCAAGCTATCAACTACCAATAGCAGAATAACCACAGCTATCAAAACCACAATCCAAGACCAAAATTTTTAGGGTCTAGCAATCAAGCTAATGCCATCAATGTAGCTGCAGGACAAAAGCCCTGATTCCAACCTACACCTAGAAACTATACACCCCTTGGTGAGCCATTGGATGTCATTTTTGAGAAATTAGTCAAGGAAAACCTCATCAAATTTCCTCTTACCTAGCAAATTGACTCAAGCCAATCCAAAGCTGCATGGTACAAAGACAATGAGTACTGCAAATTTCATAGGGTAAAAGGTCACACTACCCTCAGATGCATGAAACTGAAAGCCTATGTGTAGGACCTCATTGATCGGAAGGAAATCACTATTGGTGCCCAAACCTCTCCCAATGCAGGCTTACAGATCTATCAAAATGCTTTTCCTCCTTACAACAATCAAAATCCTGGAAAAGCACCTATCCAAACCAACAACAACAACACCAACAATCGTCAGCCAAACTAACAACATGGGAAGAACAATGACCACACTTCATCCTATATAGACTATGGTAGCCTTATAGGTTGTATATCTGAGAAAGAGCCTTCTGTCAATGTTATCAATATCCAAAGACCAAACAATGAGTGTGCAGTCACCACTCCAAGAGCTCGATTTAACATCACAGGCCCACCCGTTTCACCAGCACCATCAGCTCCATCAAGAAGCCAGTACAATATCTTGGAACACCTTGGGAACATGCCAGCCCAAATCTCCATTTTAGACCTTCTTCGCACTAGTCCTGTGTACAAGAACATCCTTGACAGTGCTCTCATAGAATCCTATGTCCCTTCTAATATCAATGCTACTAATTTTTGTAATCTTGTTGGACACCTATCCTCCTCATGTGCCCTATCATTCAAACCCACCAACATACCCGTGGTCGAGCCAGATCACACCCTTCCGCTTTGCATAGCCATCATGGTATCCAATTTTGCCGTGAAAAGAGTAATGATAGATAATGGATCAGCCTTGAATATTTGCACCCTAAAATTCATAAAACAAGCTGGGTATACTAAGGCAGATATCATCAGTGAGGTTATCACCATCAAAGCTTATGACAACTTGGAAAGAACCACAGAAGGAACTATTTTGTTGCCAATCAAGGTTGGGCCAATCATCCAAGAGACACTCTGCCATGTTATTGATCTAAACCTACCATTTAACATCCTCCTCAGTCGCCCATGGATTCATGCCATGAAAGCTGTTCCATCCACTTACCATCAGTGCGTCAAATTTCCACATCAAGGCACTGAGATAACCATCCATGCCGATCTAGAACCCTTTGCTTACTACAATGCAGTTGAAGCTTCATATACAAACCATTGCCCTAGAATTGATATCAGCACATCCATCGCCAGCTCATCCCATACTTGTAATGACCTAGAAACCATCCTCACCTCCACCCTGTCGATCATGAAGATCAATAACAAAGGCTGTGGAGAGTATAGTCTGTCAGATGCATTTGTTGTCGGGGCACTCCCACTTGATCCACATGCCCATGCATGACCAACATATCACAAAGCTAAGGAGATTCCACCTCCTTGATACAAACAGTTTGGCCCAACAACCTTTGTATCCTTGAAAATCCCTCTTCATGAGGAGCTCACTCCAGATATCAACAATTGGTTACATAAGGATGCACATCAAAGAAATCAAGCACACCTTGATCACTTTAGCCAGAAGTATCCCCAAGAACATAAGCTCATCACTAACAAATGGAACTATCAAGGTGGTGGTCTAGGACCAGAAGAAAGAGGCATGCAATGCCCCATCGATGCACACAAGTGGGAATCAAAGTCAGGTCTTGGCTTTGGCATACCCACAACTGGGGGCACCAATATGGATGGTCACGCTTTTTTGAACATTCATCGCGACCTTGTCAAAATTGAAGACATTCTTGAGGAAGTTGAAAAGAGAGCCTACGATGATATCCTAGACCAAATCTCCCTCGGAGACTCTGTTCTCCAAGAACTATACATCCACCTCATTGACCTACCACTCGCCCATCCACAACTCATAGATGGGGACCAACCAAGCGTCATACACATTGATGAGTTTGCATTAGAGAAAGAACTTCTGAGATTCATGGGAGCCAAAACTCATCATAAGCAAACAAAGCCAGATTTTGCCTATATCTACAAGCTAGATCCCAAGGGGTATTTTGGAGAAAATCCCCAACCTAGTTTCGATACACCCAAAACTAGAACTAAGGTGAATCCAAGACTAGCTATGGTAGTGAAGAGAACCCCTCAGCAAGAAAATCCAGAGCCACAAGTAGAACATGAAGATTTAGCATTACCTCCTCAAGATAATCGACCAGAGATATCTTCTATTCTAATTGAGGATACTAGGGAAGTCAACATCGGTTCTTCAGAGATCCCTAGGCTTGTTCACATTGTTGCATCCCTATCACAAGACCAAGTTGATCTCCTCTTTGAGGTCTTAAGAGAGAACATTGGCTGATTTGCATGGTCATATCAGGACATGCCAGGGCTTGATCCAAAGCTTGTAGTTCATCATCTTGCAGTCAATCCACAGATCAAGCCCGTCAGACAAAAGCTTAGAAAAATGCACCCCAAGGTGGCATTACTGGTCAAAGTTGAGTTAGAAAGAATGTTAGTTGCTAAGGTTATCCGACCTATCGACTATTCAGAGTGGATCTCCAACATGGTCCCTATCACTAAGCCTTCTGGTGACATCAGAATTTGCACTGATTTCAGAGATCTTAACAAAGCTTGTCCAAAAGATGATTTTCCCTTGCCCAACATAGATATGATTGTAGATCTTACAGCTAGACATGAAATTTTGTCCCTCGTGGATGGATTTTTTGGGTATAATCAAATCAAGATTGCAAAAGAGGATCAGCATAAGATAGCATTCACTACCCCTTGGGGAACCCTTTGCTACAACATGGTGCCTTTTGGCCTAAAGAATGTTGGGGCTACCTATCAAAGAGCTATGACAGCCATCTTTCATGATCTCATCCATAGCATTTTGGAGGATTATGTGGATGATATCTTGGTCAAATCTCATACCTTCATGGATCATCTTGCTGACCTGGATAAAGTCTTTGATAGGTTAGCCAAATATCATCTCATGCTGAATCCCAAGAAGTGTGTCTTTGGGGTCACATCTGGCAAGCTTCTAGGCTTTATAGTGTCTAAACGAGGTATAGAGATCGACCCCAAGAAGGTCAAGGCTATTTTAGACATGCCTCCTCCCCAGACACCGTGACAACTTTTCTCTCTTCAGGGAAAGCTTCAATCCATCTAGCGCTTCATCTTCAAGCTTGCAGATAAGTGTAAACCATTTTCACATTTACTAAAGAAGGATGAGAACTTCAAGTGGGATCCTTTATGTTAGTGCAGCTTCGATCAGCTCAAGTAGTATCTCACCAATCCCCCTATCTTGGTTCCACCAGTTCCTGGTCGTCCCCTAATTTTGTACATATCAGCAATGCCTACTGCTCTAGGGGCACTTCTAGCACAGCTCGATGACTACGGCAGAGAAAGAGCCATCTACTACATCAAAGAACCCTAGTTGGTTATGAACTCAATTATAATCCTATGGAAAAAGCTTGTTTGGTAGTTGTTTTCTCAACTACATGCTAAGTCATACCATCCAACTAGTCTCCAAGATTGACCCTCTCAAGTATATGCTCTCTAGAACAACACTTACAGGCCGTTTGGCCAAATGGGTTATGCTCCTTAGCGAATTTGACATCCAGTATGTGGACAGAAAGGCAATCAAAGGGCAAGCTATAGCAGATCACCTAGCTGATACACCTCTAATAGATGCTTATCCATTGATCACAGAATTTCCAAATGAGCATATCTGTCTAATTGAAGAACAACCCCCATGGAAACTTTATTTTGATGGCTCATACACATCTCATGGATCAGGGGCAGGAATATTGTTGGTCACACCTCAAGGAGATTACATTCCAAAAGCCTTCAAGCTACAATTCCCTAGCACCAACAATATAGCTGAATATGAGGCCCTCATAGCAGCATTAAAGATAGTTGCAGAATGGAACATTGCTGAGCTACAAATCTTTGGCAATTCTCAGCTCATCATCAAGCAAGCCCTAAATGAATATCAAACCAAAGATGAAAAGCTATTTCCCTACAAAGAGCTAGTTGATCAGCTAACCCAGCATTTTACAAGGCTTCAGTTTACACAAGTGCCTTGAATACATAACAAAGCAGCAGATGTTATGGCTACGATAGGCTCGCTCTTGGAAATTCCCCAAGCAGCTACACGGTATGAGTTTTTAGTGGAGCAGCTCCTCACACCCACCTATGCGAATGAGGATTCAAACCGTGTTTGTATCTTGGTTGGTCCCCAATCCCATTGGTAACATGAGATTCATGCTTACCTTAACGATGGTATCATATCCCCTCACCTCACACGTACCCAATGCCAGAACCTCATCTAAAAATCATCTCGTTATGTTATCATAGCCAATACCCTATATCGTCGAGGTTATCACGATACTCTTTCTCGATGTTTAGACCAAAACAAGGTCGCGATGGTGTTAAAGGAAGTACACTCTGGACTTTGCAGTGTCCACACGAGTGGTATTGTCCTAGCGCAACAAATCCTTAGAGCAGGCTACTATTGGCCTACCATTGAAGAAGACTCCTGTGACTTTTTCAGAAAGTGTCTCCCATGTCAGTAGCATGCAAATCTTGTGCACGCTCCAACACAGGATCTACAGCCTATTGCACCACCTTGGCCTTTCGCTTGTTGGGGCCTTGATCTAGTTGGAACTATCACACCCCTCTCATCTGATGGACATAAATGGATAATAATAGCTATAGACTATTTCACTAAATGGGTGGAAGTAGTCCCCCTAGTCTGAGCTACAGGAGTTCAGGTCTCCAAGTTCATCTTGTACCACATTTTTTGCCGCTTCGGCATCCCATCCACCATCTTCAGCGACCATAGAGGTAACTTTGAAAATCTCAACATGGAAGAATTATGCACTTCCCTCCACATCCATCACCACTTTTCTAGCCCATATTTCCCATAAGGTAACAGCCAGGCAGAGGCAACTAACAAAACCCTCCTCAAAATCCTAATGAAAGTTGTCAATGATTTCGGCCGTGATTGGCACCTACAAATAAATCCAACCCTATGGGCCTATCGAACTTCCTTCCGTACATCCATAGGCACAACTCCATACTCCCTAGTCTATGGTGCCAAAGTGGTACTACCTATAGAGGTTGAACTTCCCTCCTTGCGCATATCTTTGCAAGGGAAAATATCAGATGAAGAATACAGAGTAGCTCAGCTCACCTAGCTAGATATCTTAGACGAGAAGTGACAACAAGCCTATGATCATCTCACAGTCTATCAAACTCATCTCAAAAGGAATTTCAACAAGAAGGTGCTTCCACGACACTTTCAGCCAGGTGACATGGTCCTCAAAGAAAACATGAAAGTCCAAGCAGATCGAGAAAAGAAAGGCAAGTTTGAACCTACATGGCTTGGTCCTTATGTTGTCACTGCTTCCTTTGGCTCTGGAGCCTATCAGCTATCTACACCGGAAGGAGAACTCTTGAATGATCCTACTAACATCATTCATCTCAAGAATTTCTATGCTTGAAGATCCTTGGTATACCCAGATTTTGAAAAATTAAAATTAAAATAGTAAAGAGAAATAAGCGTCCAATGGTGAAAACTTGGCATTTCAAGCGCCTTGGATAGGTACCTTGGTGAAAACCTGGTAATTCAGGCGCCTTGTGTACTAAGACTAATCCATTATCTATCACTATCCTATCCCTCATCCATTCACCCACCATCCCATTAAACACCTGCTTGTTCCCTTGGTGTTCCAACCAAATATCCAAAATCTAATGGAGCTTGTAAATACCTCTTGTACAGCTTGTAAAATCTTGTACCAAAGCTTGTATTATACCTTGTAAATCTTGTACCATACCGTTTATATCTGAATCTTGTCCAAAGTTTGTACCATATTCCAGCCTGTAAATAATCTTGTATCCTAGCTTGTATACTATCACGTGCATACAAAAAACCCCATTTTCACTTAAGCTTTTTGCAAACCATCTACCTATCCACCTATCACCTATTATAGACATCCCATCCTTCACAAACATTTCCATCTCACAAAAACCAAAACATGAACAAACTTGTACATTTGTAACATATCTTGGTCCATCAGCTTGTACATCCTCTTTAGCTTAGTACCATTGTATCTATCCAAGGTTCGTGTCAGTTCGTCCTTGATTAGCATCTTGCACTCATCACATATCTTGGTTAGCTATTCCAATGCATCCTTTAGCTAGATTTCCTATCACCAAAGTGTTATCTTTCTTAGTTCAGCTTGCCAGACGCATCACTCATCCAAATCCACCAGCTTAGGTGCTCTCCGATAGGTCCTTGCAGGATATAGCTTTCCTCATGTCTAATCTTGGTTCGTTAGTATCTCGTCCTACCCATCTCGTTGGCAAACGGTTCTCTTTTGGATTTTTGCTTTCTTTTGATTTGGACTCTTCCCTGTTGGGTCTTGAAATATCTTTTCCAAGCAATCTCCCTTTTCCCTCCTCAAGGTTGCCACGATCTTCCATATCATGGTATACTGCGAATAGGGAAATCAAAGCGTAAGGTCTTGATCATGTCTTTTGCTTGTTTTCTTTTCTTCTTGTGGGTTACCCAGTGTCGTTTCCACACTGCTTCCTCTGGGATTCATGTGTGATATTGGAGAAATCCTTGCGTGTTTGTTTTGAGTCAGTTCGTCAGTCCTCTAGACAGTTGGTGAAAAGGCCTTGATGTTCTTGGTAACCTTGGCAATTAACCAATAGTCCTATAGCAAATCTAGTGCTCAACTACATGGTGGTACTTCTCTTTGAAGTATCCCCCCACTTAAAAAGCTTCAATGGTTTTCCTTCATCTTCATTATCCCCCATCCATATCCAACATCTGTCTCTCCTACCCCAGCTTATGCATCAGTATCTCTTTGAATCACTCCTCACCTTTAGCTTTAGGGATCCATAATCCTAGTCTTAGGGATCCACCAATCCAAATCAATCCACCAAGCCTCATCTTTCGAGATCCACAATCCTAGTCCTAGAGATCTTTGAAACCCATCTTCCGCTAATCTGACTCTTTGAAATCCTATTGCATCAGCTTTATAATCCCCTCATCCATCTCCCTATCCTGGATTCCTTTTTATAGCGCTCTGCTCCTTCATCCTCCACCTTCCCTAAAGTCTTAAGCTTGCTTCCTCTTGTGCATCTGATTCTCCTTTATCATTCTCCCATAGTGAGAGTTTGAGCTAATTTAGCCCCTTCTCTTTGCCAATCTGAGTCTTCTTGCTCATCTCAGATTCTTGTACTTTTCAAGAAGTCGCCGAGCCTCGCTTTCTCTCCCCACCGCCTTCTTGAGGGGGCATCTTGCAGTCCATTCTCTCCTCTTCTGCTCTAGCCTTGGGCATCTTATTTTCTTATCTTTGATGCCATGCCACTTGCGGCATCACATCAAAGAGGGAAAAAATGTAGACACCTAAAAACCTTTAGAAAATAAAGTATTTTTATTTTCTGAAAAATTCCTGATGACATCATCATTTATTAATTAATTAATTATTTTATTTATTTATTTATTTATTTATTTTTATGCCATTAAATCTCTTTATCTTAATTAAAAATATTTAATTAAGGAATCCCTCCCAAAAATGTTTAAATCTTATTTAAACATTATTTCCTTATTTATTAATTATTTAATTAATAAATTGAACAAAAAACCCAAAATAAATAAAAAATTTATTTTTTGCCCAAAACTTGGCCAATTTCTTTAAGACCACTAACCTCTTCCAAAATCTTCTAATCCTTCTTTAATTTTGATTAAAGGCTAATCCCATCATTTCCTACCCCTAATCCCAACTCAAAATATTTAATTAAGATTAAATATTAATCCTCATGTTTATTAAAAAAGTTTTAATAAATATCTCCTCAACCCAAACCCTTGAAATAAATAAAACTTTATTTATTTCCTAAAAATCTAATTTATCCTTATCCTAAGAAGTTCTAGACTCTTCTAGAAAGTCTTCATCCTCATCTTAGGAAATTCTAGACTATTCTAGAAAGTCTTTATCCTCATCCAAAGTCTAGACTCTTCTAGAAGATGTCTTTAATCCTAACCTTGTCACATTCTCTAAACATGGGTTAAGACTTACTAACCCAAGCCAAAGTTAACAAATATCTCCTCCTTCACCCACCCTCATTAAATGTCATCCACTTGCCTATCCCTAAGCTAATCCTAAACCATCCTAATCCATCCTCTAATCATTTGCACAATCCTAAGCAAGCTTAAAACCCTCCTAATCAAGCCCAAGTCAAAATTTCTCTCATCTCCCTCAAAATATCTCAACCATAAAACTTTATGAAGTCCACTAGGCCATAAATGACTCTTCCAAGCCCTTTTATTGCTCTTACAAGCCATTATGAGGGTCTTTATGAAGATTTTATCCCTTGAGCCTCCTTTGTTGACTCATCCTTCCCCTTTCCTCCATCCTCTTACCCTGTGACATGTGTCACTCCCTGATTGGTTGTAAGGAAGCACAATCCATGCACTCTCCTCTCATGCAATCTGAGCCCTCCATGAGCTTTTCCTCATCCTTGCATCCTAGCCCTTGATCCCTCAAGCCCTTTGCCTATTTAAGGAATCCTCTCCCAAGCCATTTTAACACAATCCATGAAGTAAATTCATAATGTCATTTTAAGAAGCCATTTTACATCAAAACCATACACTCACACCCAAATTCCAACTCCATTTGAAGCCCTTTTTGAAGCATAAAGCTTGAGCATACATCCTATCTATTTAGACAAAGCTACTCAACAAGAGAGCTTCTTATTGAGAGAGTCCATTAATGGCTCATATTCTCAATTGAGAGCTCATCTTAGTCTATCTTGAAGTTTATGAATTTTGTTTAGTTTGTAGAAGCTTTATTTAAATTTGGTTTCTATTAGCATACTAACATTGCTCATATACACCAACCAGGGATTTTATAGCGATCCAACTTCTTCCCAATTTCTTTCATAATCTCATCCTTGCGATATATTGAAGCCTCTCCCCTTTCAATATTTTTAACTATTATGTGATAATCTATAGTCACACAACTCGTTAGATAGACCTTGGATAACATCTTGAACTTACGAAATGGTATAAATTTATGTGAGCTGATCAATAATGTACTACTAAACAAATTTTAAACTTCACATCAACATAATCACAGAAGTTGTAACGCCCCGCCATGGAACCCAAAATAAATTAACCTAAAGTTTCACTAAGTTTGTCAAACACTTTTTTTTTGAAATATAATAACAATAGATAATACAAATATAATATAGTGAAAGTAATAATAAGAGATAAAATAGAGGAAGCAATAACTCTCAAACATACAACCGTCAAACAAATTACATCTCTTAAGGTTATGTGATGTTGAATCACGTGTAATTTTAATTCATACTAAATCTGATACACAATAATTCTACATCATAGAATAATCACAAGTACAAAATCCATTTAAATAATATACAATTACAGGATGTCACTTGGCATAATCAGAATGCTTAATCATCCACTGCACAAGTCATAGGGTATGAAAAGCTCAAATAATATACATCATCAATAAAATACATCATCTCATAAGATCTCTGATAAACAAATGCATAAAAAAAGGTATAACCATCCAACAAAAATACAAGATCAAAAATAAAGGTACAACATAACAAGGAACTCCAATAACGACATCGAACTATCAGATCTCAATGGTATAAGAAAAATGCACTACCACCTGACCTCATGGAACCTAAATGTCCCACTCCCACTGCACTGAGGAGATAAACTAAAGTCCCATAAGAAGATCAAAACACACACAAGTCATAACCAACTTCTACATCAAGGAATCACTAAAATCAAGCTATCTCAAAGGGTACCAAGACACAAGTATCAACTAATCCCAGAGACAGTAAAGACATGTAGGAAATCTACTATACAAGTGGGCAAGTGTCATCGCATGAGCCAACTCTAAGGTTACCTTGGAAGCCTGGCTAGACTTTGACCCCCTAGTGTCTCTATGTGGCATCAGTGTCCTTTCATACAGATAAGGAATACTAATGAGTCAGCTCTAAGGTTACCCTGGCAGTCTCTCAAGACCTTGGCCCCCTAGTGACTTTATGTGGCACCATATCTTATTAATTCATTTTGAACCCATTTAATGAAATATTATCACTTATTAAAACAACCTACAAAGGGTTACCTAGGTAGCCTCTTTAGGAATCTGGCCTCCATTGCAAGCCACTTCCCAACATGACATACAAATAACCTACCCTAAGCTCAACAAAAACAAAAGGTCTCATACGACCATAAACCACACATCAGTTCTTAAACAAGCAATTGGAAAGTGTTAAAATATCACTAATCAAAATCATAGATTCCAATACAATCATCTAACAAGATTGATCCAAAATCAAGTACACATATACCAACTCATGACATCACCAAAAATAAATCACATAATCACCTCAGTCCTATACAAGCAACTGGGAAGTAATCCAAAAATAATTGATCGAAGACTCAAGGTTACACCAGAAAAGTCACACCATTCACTTCAGTTCTACACAAGAGAAACTGGAAAGCACAACAAAACATTTGATTAAACTCATCATAGAACACACATGACACATCACCATAGTCGGGTATAAAAGATTGTAACCAAAATAAGCCATAGCATCATTACATAAAAAAACCCCCAAGCCTCTGGTAAACATCCTGACTGGTCAAAGCACTAAGCCAACCCAAACCCAACATCAAAAAACCACACATCAATTAAAGTGTCATATAATGTTACTTTCATAATTCATTAGGTTTTAAAAACATAAAGGTTTAATTTTCACTTATAGGTTTTCAATTTTTCCATTATGTTTTGAAGTCATAGGTTTGCTAACATTCTCGAGTCCACACAAGTCTCAACTCTCAACAAATAATTAAAAATCTTCTAAACATAATACTCCAAATGTAAAACCACACACATCTCAACAAAGCCTTTTAAACATTTGTTTCTATAGTTCGTTAGGTTTTCTTTAAACATAAGAGTTCAGTATATAAATAGGGCTTCAATTCTTGTTTCCAAGTATTACAGTTTATAGAGTTTCCAATTACAATCAGGGTCCATTTGATTCCTGGAAGATGACAGGAATTAGCTTTTTCAAAACTCAGATTTGAAAATTTGTGCGTTTGTTTCAAAATTTGCAAAATGGAATTAGCATACAGAACTTCCAATTTTGCCTCAAAACTAGGTTTTCCAACTTCCCAAAAAAAGTAGGAATTGGAAATCAAAAACTTGGTTTTTTTTTTTAAGGAGTGTAAAAACAATAGATTGGGCTACTTTTTGAAATTTGCCTTCAACTCCAAGCTTACACATAAAAATGTGTCTTCACATGCATCTTCTGAGTGAAACAAATGGCTTCAGTAAAATCCCAAAAATTAAAATGAAGATTTACAAAACCTTGATTTGGCTAAACCAAGGTTTGTAGAAATTTGGGTTTTTAAAATTCCACAAACCAAACGGATCCTCAGGGTTCACATTTTCTTCATCTCAAAGTATTATAATTACCAATGTTTTCAAATAATAAAATTTCCCTAGTATTACAAATCATTTTCATATATCTTAACCATATAAACACATCCAAGCTTATAAAAGAAAACATTAATTCTCTCAATTAATTCTTTTGATTTTTAATTTACTTTAAAATTATATTTATATAATAAAGTAATAAATCAAATTTTCAAATAATTAAATTTAAAATTTTAACAATACTAATTAAAATTATTAATAATTACAATTATCAATTATTGCCAAAGTAATCTTATATTTATTAAACTTTGGAAAAAAAATTAAACTTTGGGAAAAAAATTCCCGAAATGAAAACCTAGAAAAAATGGAAACTTTCCAAAAATGGAAACCTTCTAAAAATGGAAACTTTCCAAAAACATAAACCTGTTAAAAATGGAAACTTTTCAAAAATAGAAACTTGCTAAAAGTGTAAAATTTCCAAGAATAGAAACCTGCTAAAAATGAAAATTTTCCAAAAATAGAAACCTACTAAAAATGGAAACTTTCTAAAAATGGAAACATGCTAAAAATGGAAACATACTAAAATGAAAATTTAAACAGTTAAATTTAGCAATTTAAAACTAGTTTCCTTTTTAGAACCCCTATCTCGAATTTAATCAAATTCATTACGAATCACCCAATTTAAATCAAACGAGGGTTTCCAATCTCAATTTAACAAACAAGGGTTTCAATATGCATTTGTTTACAGTTGATTTAGAAATGAAAAACAATAGAATCACCACAACGGTTTTAGATTCTCAATTCATATATAGAGGTTTCTTAAACAAAGAACGATAAAACCATATAAAAGGGTTTCAACCTAAAGGAATTCTAAAAACAGAAACATAACAAGTATAGAGAAGACATATATTTCATTGCAAGAACTACTACGCAAAACTCACGAGATCCTACCTAGATCTGATGCTAAAACGACGAATGCACAAAATACGCAAGAATTTTCCTTTTCTTTTGAAACACCTTTTTTTTGGAAATCGGCTCCTCCAAACTTGTGTATAAAGAAATGAACTCAGATTTCCTTCTAAAGAGTTTTTTCCCAAATTAGGGCTTTTATTGTGTAATCACACGAAAAATCCTTTATCTTTTATTATTTTATTATTTTAATTTCATGCACAAGCTTTATGCAATTTAATTAAAATAAACTTTATTAAATTAGTTCTTTCTCTCTCTAATTAATTCTCAAGAAATTTTTTATAATATATTTATTAATTTAAATAATAACATTATTTAGAGTTTATTATTAAAATAGAACTCCTAAATAATTATCAATAAATTAAATAAATATAAATATGCCAAAATTAGAATTTTAATCAAATCTTTTAAATTTAATTCTTTTATTTAATTAATTTCTCTATTAATTAAATATAATTAAATATTAAATTTTATTTATAAATTTTTCATTATATTAAATCATTAAATTATCTTTTAATTTAATTTAATTATAATTGAAAATCACAATAGACCCACAAGACTAAAAATGACAACTCAACTGAAGAACAAAGAACATAATCAAACTCCAAGGTCAAAATCACGAATTCACATCACTTGACAAATTTGGAGGGCTAAACAACTCAAATAATTGTCCTACTTTCTAGGACAATTGGCTTAGGTTAGGATTTGGACTCGAATTATCTACCCACTTGTACCATTGAGATACTATGATAGGGTACACTCATCCTGGCAATTTAGGGAAGTCGATACCCGGTACTTGCAATCTACATAAAATCCATGCATGTACATACTCATATATTCTAAACTAAATAGGCAATGGCAAGAACTGGTACATCATGTAGATCTCGACTAGAAGTGACTATGACTCCCTTCCTCAACCACATTAGAAACATCAATCATAAAGTAAAACTTACACATACACCATACACATGCAAGTACGGGGTAAGTATCCATAAAACTGCACATAAATCATTCATCTAACTAACAACATGCAATAACTAAAATTGATGTATGAACATACATATATCAGCATAGAAGTAATCCTGAACACATGAAATAACTAAGTAACTCATCACATAAATTTACTGAGTATGAAATAACGTTTAACAAATATGGTAAGCAAGTATCACTAATCATAAAACATAACTATAAAACAGGTCCAAAAGAGTCTGACAATACAACAACAAAAGTCAACTAGAGGTAGGCATTACATCACTGACTTAGGCTTACTGCTAGAAGCCTATAAGAAAGATGAAACTAAACTAGGGGTAGGCATTACAAAAGCAATACTTTTGATGTCATTTCAACCATATTTTCACATGCATGTACAAATGTATTGAAATCCCTTCGAGTCCAACACTATTAATGACAAAGTATATAGAATCATTAGTATTAAACCTACTTAAAAAATTGAGAAGGTGTCAAACATAAAGTTGAAATATTGCAGATAACAGAACTAAGACATGAAATACAAATAATTACAAATTAGAGACAGATTGAGTTTTTCACATAGAGAAGGACATCCACATTCAATAATTTTTCAATCATAGAATTACAAGAGCATATGGTCTTGAAGGTCCTACCAATATATGAAATGTGAAGATCCATTGCAGCATTACATAGTAGAATGAAGGCATGGCTAAACAAAGGAATGAGATCCATCAAACAAGAGAAGCATTTTCAGATTATTATATCTTGAGAACTACCTTTATTTATGTTTTCATAGTTAAATCTCTTATTTTTATTTCTATGTGTACTATAAGAGTTACTTGCCTTGATCTTTTCCTCTCTGGAGATGTTCTTGTAGAAAAAGGATAATTGATATTAGATTCAAATAGAGTCTGACACTTCATCAGATGCAACAATGGATGAGGAGCTCATAAGATTGATATTCAAAGGGAGTTTGAAATTCTCTTATCCAAAAAATTTAATGAACCCATTTATCTGAAGTCTTTTCAAAAGACTTTACAATGAAATCATGAGAAATGGTTACAAACTTCATAAATATATTTATTACTGAATCTTAAATATGATTACAAACTGTTATAAAATCTACAAAATAGAACTAACCATGAGATAGCAAACTTCCTTCTCATATAACTCTGTCAATCGTTGAGTATTAAAGAACTGAAAGTTGTGCCTAGCAACAAATAATAAAAAGTTAGGAAAAAACTTTTTTATGATACAAACAAAATAATAGAATACATGCAACTCAATTTCCCTATAATTGAGGCATGCGAGGAATTCATGGCTCTCTTGGTTTTGGTGGTCCCCCCTGTCTCATTGCTTGTTTGAAATAATCTAACTTGGAGTAGCTACAATGCAAACACAAAAGAGTTGTAGTAACCAATAAAAGGTAAAACAATTGATAATTTTATTTCAATCAATTTATTACATGTACTTGTGTTTTTGTTCTTGCTTTGGAGGCTCAATCCAATTTTTAATAACTACCTTTTTCAAGTCAAATTCACTATCATCCTTAGTTTCAAATGAAAAAACATCCATAGATCGGTAATTTTAGTTTCAAATGAAAATAATAAAGGAATCTAAAGATAAGTAATAGAACACCTCAGACAATTTTTATAAACAAAAAGTTTCAGGAATTCTTCTAACCTTGTCATCGCCAAAATTATATAACTTGACATATGCATCAAATACAAAGCATCATCTTTACAAACTCAACTCAAATTCATTATATATATATATATATATATATATATATATATATATATATATATATATATATATATATATATATATATATATATATATATATATATATATATATAAACACAAATTAATTCAATGCACATATTTTCCCCTAAAATAGGAAACATTGTGTCTCACACAACTTTCCCCACATATTAGCATCTTATTATATTCTAGCTGTTATGGAATAGAGAATGTCCTCAATAAGACAACACATAGAAAGTTTTGATTTCTTGCATGTTGAGGACATTACCCTTGCCTATAAGATGTTAGGAATAAGATGTCTCAACCTTGGATTATTCCTATTCTTATTATTTGTTTTGTAAATATATTTTTTGCAAATAATGTAATTAAGTGTGAGTGTACATGTCTAGTTGGCACATTGATGTGCCACTCCACTTACATGTCGGCATCGTGAATAGTGTGTAAGGAGATCATGACTGAAATAGTGATGACAGATTCCTATGACACATAAGAGCTATCTTTGGAAGATATGATGATGGGTGAAGATGTGAAGACATGTGGCAATTGATCATTGAGTACTATACTTTCAAGTCTCCATCTAGTGTGTGGGGTTTGGGGCATTGGCTTGAAAAAAAATTGGGTTCCTACTTTTTCGGAGAATGGTAAAACCCTAATATGATTCTTCTTTGGAAGTTTCCTTAAAATGGAAAACACATGATATAAGTGACTTTAGGGTTGCAGATAGGAGAGAGTGAAAGTGTATTATTGGTAGTGTTTTGTTGCGACTGGATTTGTCTTCTATGTCTTGAAAGAACTTGCATTGCAAGTGTGTTGTAACCTTTATGTTGAAGATAATACATTGTGTAGGTTTTGGAGGGGTGGGGTTGTTTTACTAAAAGGTTTTTCTGCACCAGCATATCTTTGTGTTTGTGTTTTCTTTCTCTATATGTTTTATGTATTTACGATTGACTGCAATATTGTTGTTTACATAATATCGAATCTGAAATTGTAAGGATTTAAATAAATTTTGCACAATACTTTCCTTAAGGGATTAGTGTAGGAAGCTTTTTCTGCACCTAAGTTTCCTTACATAAGAGTCAAAGTTACAATGTTCATGATGGTCTATTTCATGTCCCCTTTTCAAATAATTTAAAAAGAAAATCTTTGCTAAGGCAGGCGGGCCCAAGAAAGTGAAGTTTCGGAAAAAGGGGGTTAATCTTTGGAAACCGTTGGACCAATAAATGAAAATTATTATTAAAATAAGTTTCATTAACCTCTCTTGGACGTGAGTTACAGTTATGCCCTCTTTTAAGGGGTTTGGAGGCATTTTGGGCTCATTCCAGACTTGATTTTCGCTCATTCTTTGTTATTCTTCAAAGGCTGCCAAACCTGTGGAGAAGGAGACCCAAGAACGGGAGTTTGCAGGTTTCTAGGGAGACCCAAGAACGAGAGTTTGCAGGTTTCCAAGAAGGCTAAGGATGAGATTTTGAAGCCATTCCATGTGCATGCTCATACAGAGTTTGCCTTTGTGCTGAACAGTGCAGATTTGTGAGTTTCCGGGTGTATTTTTTGTAAGAGTTTGGTGTTTCCGGTTGAGTATTTCATATCAGTTTTGGTTGCTGCTATATTTTAGACTTTAAGCTATTAAAATAGAGCTGAATATATATATTGGGACGTGATTAAACTTCTGAGATAGATTATTAGTGTTCTTGTGGTGTTTCCGGGCATATTTTGTGCTATTTCGGGAGCCCGATGAGCATAGTTTTGGTCCTACATTTTCGAGCTGTTGTGTAAAGGTTATACGGATCTGGAAATGTCAATTTGTAGGCTGTTATGCTGCTGAAAGTTCTGTAAAAATTTCCATTTTCAGATTCATTAATAATTTGTGAAGTTGTGAAGCTTTTAGCACTATTTTCAACATACCCGATTTGGGGTTTCTTGAGGAATTTGGTGGATCTTTGGGATATTAGCTGTTTGATTTTAAAGATCTGATTAGAGGTTGAAAATATCATGAAAAATCAGACAAGGGACATTTCAGTGGTATCAGAGCCATGATCTTGCCAGCCTGAGGGTTTGTAGAAGTTGCAGGTCAGTTTTGACAACTATCCAGATCTTGCATTTCAGTTTTGAGAACTACCCAAATCTTGCATGTCATAATTTATGATTGCATGTTGCTTCTAATCAGTTGCATGTCAAAATTTATGGTTGCATGCTACTTCTAATCATTTTCATGTTAGTTCTTGGTGAATTTGGTGGTTGTAGAAGTTTGCATTTCAGTTTTGACAAGTACCCAGATCTTGCATATCAGTTTTGACAACTACCCAGATCTTGCATGTCATAATTTGGTGGTTGCATGCTTCTAATCAGTTGCATGTCCAAATCTATAGTTTCATGCTACTTATAATCATTTGCATGTTAGTTCTTGGTGAATTTGGTGGTTGTAGAAGTTTGCATTTCAGTTTTGACAACTACCCAGATCTTGCATGTCATAATTTGGTGGTTGCATGTTGCTTCTAATCAGTTGCATGTCCAAATATATGGTTGCATGCTACTTCTAAACATTTGCATGTTAGTTCTTGGTGTTTGAAGAAGTTATATCCTATTGGGGTTACACTCTACTTTATCCAGAATGGACAGGTATAGTACAGAGTCTCAGAGGGAACAATCTTGGACAATTGATAGCCAGAGTCAAAATAATAGAAAGGATGGTTATTTAGACATTCGAGATAAACTTATGAAAATAAGCCATGACATGTCTAAACAGTTGGTTGAGCACCACCGTATAAATGACATGTTATCTGACCCAGCTAAGGTGGATAAGTTGACTGGATTTCTATTTGGCAGATTTTCTCACAGGACAGATGACACAATTCCCAAGAACTTGCATGAGGAGTTTGAGAAACTAGCTGATAGCCAGGTAGAGGTCTCAGATTCTACTCTGCCACAGGAGGTGGTGGGAAAGGATATTACACAGATTGATAGTAACGGTCAACTTGATACTCAAATTAAGAAAATTGTTTACAGGTCGTCAAAGGGTGATGCCACAGGTATTCAGGATGGTATAGTTACAACAGGCAGTGACTACAGTGTAGTGGGTTCAGATGATGATTATGAGGATGTTGTTGTGCAGGATGGTGAGATACCTGGTAGAGATGAGCAGACATTGAGCATTCATGACTTTGCTGAGAAAGAGCACCAGACACAGTTAGATGCTTCATCACATGAGGTTGAGGCTGGTAGTACTTCACATGATTTGTCCAGCCAGCTGAAGGTGAACAAAGATAGTAGTGTGACTTCATTATCTCATCATGATAGGTATGTGGAGTTAGTTGGTATTGGTCATATTACTCAGGTGAGGAGTTTGCTTGAGTTACCAGTTGATTCTAGTTTACAGATATGGACTCGAGATTGTTATATTGGCATTTGGGATTCAGTTGACTGGAGATCTTTAACACTTTTTGGTAGCAGTGTTTGTTTGGGTGCTATCATGGATTTGATTAGTAGATTACACGGTGTTGTCTTTCCTTGTGCCAGTATCTTGTCTGATGTTGGTATTAGTTTTTATACACCAATGTTGGGCTTTGTTCATATATCCAGTCGGCCATACTTGCTGGAATGTGTTGATGATATTTCATATTTGGCAGTGTGTATAGATGAGTCCCAGGATCATATTGGCATTGATGACATCCAGAAGGATGCAGTGGGCAATTTTGAAGACTTAGTTCCCTTGGGTATAGAGGAGTTGGACAGCAATGCTAATGTTTTTGATACTCTGTATGCTGATATGAGCTTTAGATTTGATTCACAGGATATGGATGGTAATACTCGAGAGACTAGTAACTTTGAGGACACTCCTTCAGACAGTGCATCAGAGGAGGTTTGTAGGAGACAGTCAAACCAGTGCCATCATGTGTCTAATCAGTTGAGAGTTAGTGACCAAGATATTGCTATCACTTGCCAACATTTCGATGATGCTCGTCAGTTGTTAGCAGTTTATGGATGGGGTTCTCCTACTAGTGATGAGCAGGGAGGAAGTTATCTTTCCTTGACAGAGATCCACTCTTTATGGGAGGCTATTCGGATTTTGAGACAAAATTATATGCAGTTGGTAGCCGACAGAGATTATCTTATGGAGTGGGGCAGTACAGCATATGATGCATTGTTGGCCAAGGAAGATGAGGTGAGTGAGCTTACTGAGCAGCTTGAGGTGACTTCTGAGACTCTTGAGAGTACACAGTTGGCTCTCAAGGAGTCATAGTTTCATTTGGCTAAGGTGACCATGGAGTTAGAGCGACTACAGTCTTTACCTAATTCTATACAGTCACAAGCTATGGTGTTTGGTGATCCGAGGATGTCCATGGCCGAGATTGTTAGAGACAGTGGAGATGGGGATGCATCCATCCTTGATACTAACATTGGCATATCAGGTTCATTCCCACTAGAGTCAGGTTCAATTGAGTTGGGTGCTGTAGCAGATTTTTGTGGTGTGCCTGACATGGTGGTGACCTCTAGTACTAATGGCACGAAGACTAGAGATGTTGTATCAAAGACCATGTGTGACGTTGGTGAGCTGATAGTTGGCATGGTTCCTACTAGTAATACTACTCCCTTCGTAATGTCTTTAGAGGTAGTAGTCAGTTCCAACTTGGTTAATGATCGATTGCAGTTAGTTACATCTGGATTGCAGTCTGAGCCACTGACTGAGATTGGTGCATTCTATCGGCATTACACTATGAGGTATGCTCATCTATCTACCTTTGATGACCATGTTGATGAGATGATGATACAGAGATGTAATTTGGTTCCTAGTGCTTATCATCAGTTATGGGATAGTTTGATGCCTCGGGATGAGAGTTGTGATGGGCATGACATGGTGATAGGTCCTGCAATTGATAGGTTGATAATACATGACTTAGAGCAGGAATTTTGGAGTGATGCTTTAGCAGGTGTTGTTATTGATTCTACTCCTTTGGCTATGACATCTCTTGACTTAGCTGGTGATCAGTCACAGTGGGTTGTATCACTTCTTCATGGTGAGCTGTTGACTGAGGTTGGGTTTTTTTATCAACATTATATTTCAGGGTATGTACATCAGTTAGCATTTGATCCTTGTGCTAAGGAGTTGATGGCAGACAAATTTGGTTTGGATTCCATTTCCTACTCTTTATCTTGTAATGTCTTTTCACCATCAGCAGTGTATGGGAGTTATGGTTATGAGATAGTAGTCGATGATTTGCAGAGTTATGTTGACTACAAGAGTTGTACAGTGTGTGGATTCTCCATACTTGGTACAGTTTCATTCGAGAGGGTTCACCATTATTGCAGAGTTGGATTGTACATTCCATATAGGCCAGTGGGATGCATTGATGGTATTTACTGTGTTGGTAGTTTGATTTGTCCACTTTACTTGGGTTCTGATGTTCTAAGAGTTTGTGCCTCACGGGTTTTTGATTGTGGTAGTGGTGATTTCGGAGTTTGGTTGAGCTATAATTGTCAATTTGATTATGGATTCCTCTTGGTCATATTGCAGAGGATATTACAGGAGCCTGTGTTAATTGTTAGTAGTATAGTTCATGACTACATTTGGGATCCAGGTGGATTGATTGGTTTATTGTTCAACCATTGCTTGAGGACAAGCAATGATTGGGAGGGGAGGACTTGTCATGTCCCCTTTTCAAATAATTTAAAAAGAAAATCTTTGCTAAGGCAGGCGGGCCCAAGAAAGTGAAGTTTCGGAAAAAGGGGGTTAATCTTTGGAAACCGTTGGACTAATAAATGAAAATTATTATTAAAATAAGTTTCATTAACCTCTCTTGGACGTGAGTTACAGTTATGCCCTCTTTTAAGGGGTTTGGAGGCATTTTGGGCTCATTCCAGACTTGATTTTCACTCATTCTTTGTTATTCTTCAGAGGCTGCCAAACCTGTGGAGAAGGAGACCCAAGAACGGGAGTTTGCAGGTTTCCAGGGAGACCCAAGAACGGGAGTTTGTAGGTTTCCAGGAAGGCTAAGGATGGGAGTTTGAAGCCATTCCATGTGCATGCTCATACAGAGTTTGCCTTTGTGCTGAACAGTGCAGATTTGTGAGTTTTCGGGTGTATTTTTTGTAAGAGTTTGGTGTTTCCGGTTGAGTATTTCATATCAGTTTTAGTTGCTACTGTATTTTAGACTTTAAGCTGTTAAAATAGAGCTGAATATATATATTGGGATGTGATTAAACTTCTGAGATAGATTATTAGTGTTCTTGTGGTGTTTCCGGGCATATTTTGTGCTATTTCGGGAGCCCGATGAGCATAGTTTTGGTCCTACATTTTTGAGCTGTTGTGTAAAGGCTATACGGATCTGGAAATGTCAATTTGTAGGCTGTTATGCTGCTGAAAGTTCTGTAAAAATTTCCATTTTCAGATTCATTAATAATTTGTGAAGTTGTGAAGCTTTTAGCACTATTTTCAACATACCCGATTTGGGGTTTCTTGAGGAATTTGGTGGATCTTTGGGATATTAGCTGTTTGATTTTAAAGATCTGATTAGAGGTTGAAAATATCATGAAAAATCAGACAAGGGACATTTCAGTCTATAACTTAAAATACCTAATTAAAGACCTCTAACAAAAATAGAAACCTATTAGGTTTTTTTAGCTCCACCTGATATTGTATGCATATGAATTGAGATTGCATATTGAACTATGGCTTCATTTTGCATTTCTTGAAACCAAGAGATTCACACACCTAGTTCTCATGCAATCATAGGTTAATGATGAGCTTCACTTGGTTTGGAGAGTAATTTGATATTCTCTAATAATCAAGGCCAACCATGTGAAGGTGGAAGCTCATTTGCCCCACCACCACCCCCCCCCCCCACCAACATCTAAATTCCCCGTTAACATCTAAAATCTTGAAGAAAGGATCAATTTTTAAAGTTCAAAAAAAGGTTCCAAACCTACAAAAGTGACATCATTTTTCCATCTTCTAGTGCTTGTCATTTTTCCATTGCATCCAAAATAAGATTATGGCACTTTAAATCAAGAATGCACGTGCAGTTGCATTCTATACACATGGACAATAGGTGGAGCTGAAAAAACCCACCACATTTACATTTATTCAATAGGTCTATTAAGTTTTTAAAATTATAGACCATCATGAGAGTTAGAACTCTAGCTGCTATGGAATAGAGAATGTCCTTAGCAAACCAACACATAGAAAGTCTTGATTTGCTTGCATGTTGAGGACATTACCCTTGCCTATAAGAGTCAAAGTTACAATGTTTGTGATGGTCTATAACTTAAAATACCTAATTAAAGACCTCTAACAAAAATGCAAACCTGTTGGGTTTTTTCATCTCCATTGGATGTCATATGCATATGAATTGAGATTGCATATTGAACTATGGCATCCTTTTGCATTGCCTGAAACCAAGAGATTCACATAGTGAGTAGTCATGCAATGATAGGTTAGTGTTGAGCTTCACTTGGTTTCAAGAATAGTTTAATATTCTCTACTAATCAAGGCCTAGAAGCTCATTTGACGTCACCACCAACCCTCTTACCCCCAACATCTATATTCCCCATTAACATCTAAAATCTTTAAGAAATGATCAATCTTTAAAGTACAAAAAAAGGTTCGAAACCTACAAAAGTGACCTCATTTTCCCATCTTCTGGTGCATGTCATTTTTTTGTTGCATCCAAAATAAGATTCTACCACTTTGATTCAAGAGTGCACGTGTAGTTGTGTTCTATATGCATGGACAATAGGGAGAGCTGAAAAAACCCACCACATTTACATTTATTTAATAGGTCTATTAATTTTTTTAAATTATAGACCATCATGAATGCTAGAACTCTAGTTGCTATGGAATAGAGAATGTCCTCAACATGCTAGCACATAGAAAGTATTGATTTTCTTGCATGCTAAGGGCATTACCCTTGCCAATAAGAGTCAAAGTTACAATGTTCATGATGTTCTATAACTTAAAATACCTAATTAAAAACCTCTAACAAAAATGCAAACCTAATGGGTTTTTTCAACTCCACCTAATGTTGTATGCATATGAATTGAGATTGCATATTGAACTATGGCCTCCTTCTG